>JBCNYH010000012.1:4149368-4159652 GCA_039654325.1 Tandanus tandanus | reverse complement strand
GCTGGAGGAAGTGGCTGGGGAGAGGGACGTCTGGACCTCACTGCTTAGGCTGCTGCCCCCACGACCCGACCCCGGAAAAAGCGGAAGAAGATGAATATTCATCTTGAAATTTCATAATAATTATTTCATGCCCTTTTTGAAATGGATGCTCAGTGATTATTCGACCCTTGGTGACCTAGAAATTTTGTGACGTGGCCCTCGGTGAAAATGAGTTTGACACCCCTTGTACTAGACAGAAGGAAACTGGAGAACCCTGAGGAACCCTAAGGAACCCAGAAGAAACCCACATCGACCTGAGAATATGTGCAGACAGTAATCTGAGTTGTAGGTCGCTTTCTGAGCAGTTTTCTAGTTAACATCGCTGTTAGAAAAAAAATACAGCATAACATCGAGTTTTTAGCCAACACTGAGGAGCTTCATAGTTATCTACCTGACTAGCTAACAAGCTAACGCTAATGTTCAAAAGAATTTATGGTTTATACGATTTATGTAGGGACGGCACAGTGGTGTAGTGGTTAGCATGTTCGGCTCACAGCATGAAGTTCCCGAATTCGATTCCCGGGATCGGGGTGTTTCTGTGTGGAGTTTCCTTGTTCTCCCCATGCTTGTGTGGGTTTCCTCCAGATACTAGTTTCCTCCCACAGTCCAAAAACATGCACAGTAGGCTAATTGGCTGTTCTAAATCACCCCTAGCAGTGAGAGTGTGAATGGTTGTGTGTGTGTTGGCCCTGTGATGGCCTGGCGAGCTGTTCAGGGTGTACCCCGCCCTCGCCCAGAGTTGGCTGTGATGGGCGCCAGCCTCCCCGCGACCCTAATTAGGATTAAGCAGCTTAGAAAATGAATGAATGATTCATGTAGCTGAAACTAGAAAAGGAACAAACAAACAGAAATGTTTACTAACAATGTGCATTCCAAAGATGATTAATACCAAGGGGAGGAGCATCATTATTAAAAATAAGCTCCACTCACCAGCTTTGGAAAAGACACCAGCGGGAAAAGGTTATATTTTTTAGTATTTTTTTCTCAGATAGCATCGTGTTTACACCAGGATGTCTCATTTACCTGTATTTACCCTGAACACTTCAGAGCTGAACAGGAGAAAAATGAAATAAATGTGTTTAAAAAGAAAAGAAAGAGAAAGTGCCCCTGTCCACCACCAGAGTGCGTCAGAGACACTTTAGAGCAAATGTTTTCACACTATGATGATTTATTTCTCAAGTACAGAGTGCAGGCCTGTCAACCAACTGTGACCTCTCACCTTGAGATTGCGAATGAAATGCCTTGAGTTTGCACAACACACCTTGAGAAATACACGAAAACTGGAAATCACAATACCAAAACAAAGTCTTCCATGGAGTTGGTGTTCGCGTAAAACAAGAGTTGAACACACGCACCAACACAACAAGGCGTTTGTCTTTGCTTTTGTCATTACTTTCATCAATTAGTAGGTAAAACAGCCACCCTTTGCATGACTCTACCACTGGTGCTATCAACTCAGATGCGAGACACTTTTTGCAGTATGTGTAATCCTTTCCTTCTGATGAACTCGTCATCATCCGGTGAAAATCCTTGTCGTTCTCCCATTCAGATTGAAACGGAGAGCTGTGTACCTTTCATTTCTTCGCAGGAGGTGCTGAAGCCTTCGCGAGTAAAGCAGTAAATTATTGAATGCACCGTGTTGAATAATTTCATGCGCATGAAATTTTGAACGGCACCTATAGCATACGCATGCGTGGTGACCTTGACATCCTTCGCCATGCTTACCCCGAGTTATTGGCCGATTTGTCCTGAAAGGAGTCGTTCTGTTGCTGGGCCAAAAAATTTGCCAAAAACGTGAGGTATGAAACACGTGAAAATCCCGTGAGACTCTGTAGAGTTTACAGGTCTGAGAGTGCCTAACAATGAATCGACGTTAGTAAACCACGTCATAAAAGAGACAGATCTTTTTAAAAGTTTACGACAGTTCACATTTTAATTGTGTTTATCAGTTTAAAAATGTAAAAGTGAGCAGAAATGGGATGTAGTTTTTTCCTCTGTATGGGTTCTTCCTGCATTGTCTACAGATTTTTCCAGTTTGTGTAGCACTGTGTTCAAAATAGTTTATACCTCATTTCACAGACGTTCGGAGGAAATTTTAATCAACTGGTGAATCAATTAAATGCCATATTTGTTCAAATCGATTAAAATCATTCATTCGTTCATTTTCTAAGCCGCTTCATCCTAATTAGGATCGCGGGGAGGCTGGCGCCCATCTTAGCCGACTCTGGGCGAATGCGGTGTACACCCTGAACAGCTCACCAGGCCATCGCAGGGCCAATAGACACACAACCATTCACACTCTCACTCCTAGGGGTGATTTGGAACAGCCAATTAGCCTACTGTGCATGTTTTTGGACTGTGGGAGGAAACCGGAGTACCCGGAGGAAACCCACGCAAGCCCGGGTAGGACATGAAAACTCCACACAGAAACACTCAAGCCCAGGGATCGAACCCAGGACCTTCTTGCTGTGAGGCGGACGTGCTAACCACTACACCACCGTGCCAATTAAAATCCGGAATTTCTTAAGTTCCAGATCACCGTTTCTTGTTCATGTAATCTGTATTCTATTTAGATGAATAAATGAACAAAACACCCACCTCTCATACCACGTCCCTGTGAGATTATGTAATCACTGAGTTATTCCACCCATGAGTGGCATAATGCGTAACAATGAGTTGGTCAGTCAGCGTGACCAATACACAGGCAATCCATTCACCAGGGCCAATAAAAAGCCACCCCGAAACTTTTGTCACTAGTCACAATGCCACCAATGACGAGCACGCCATTGGCACGCCACACACTGCCCGGACCTGCTCTGAGTTTCTGGATGACGAGGATGTCATTGTTCTCAACTGGCCAGCATATTCACCCGATATGTCACCAACTGAACACCTTTGGGATGTTCCGGATCAGCGGGTGAGACGGCGTGTTCCGGTTCCAGAAAACGTGACTCCGAATTGTGTTGCAGGAGGAATGGGACGACTACTGACTACTGACAGGCCACTACTGATCATCTCGTTAACTCGTTGGGAGATGTAGCGCTTTACGTGATGCAGATGGTGGACACACTCGGTACTGAGTGCTATGAACTTTGCCCTCTGACCCCTGGTCGGTTCAGGCCGTGATAAGTCATGAATTGCGAGCAGAAAATTGTTAGACATGTTTCTCTTGGTTTAATATTACGGCAAGAATAAAATAATTATTATACTGTTGAAATATTTCCATATTGTCTAAAAATATTTTGAAAAAAAAAAATTTTGTGCGTTTATATTTTTGTTCAGTGTACATCAGGAAGACAATAATTCCCAGATCCACCTTCATGAACAAACTCTATTTCTTTCTTTTATGAACAGATGGTAAGATAAACTTGTTAAGCACTCAGAGTACCATCACAGGTTTATTCAGTTAAAACAATGAGAGCACACACACACACACACACACACACACACACACACACACAGAGGTTGTTTTTTTATAACCGTCTCTTTATTAAACACACATCATCGCTCAGCCGTAGCAAAAATCACATCTAGGAAACACAGAAAACCAGAACATCAGCATAAACCCGTCAAAAGGCAAAAGGCTCGGGTCCTTACAAAAGGAATGTACAAGTAGCACAAAACGATTGAAGCGATCAACCACTGAAGCCCAATGAGCTGCGTTTGTTTATGTCTATGCTGTAAACATCAGTGTGCTTCTGTACAAGACGCTGCGTTCAAATCCAGCCGTGTCACCGTGTTCACCACAAGATTCACAACTTCTGAACACAACAGTTACCTTAGCAGGAAGCTAATGTGTGTGTGTGTGTGTGTGTGTGTGTGTGTGTGTGTGTGTGTGTGTGTGTGTGTAGCAAATCAAATCAGTCCTGTTAGCTAGCGGTTGATGCTAAGTGTAATTACAGTGTAATTTTAGTCATCTGGAGTTTTTTTCAAACAATTTACCAACAAATCTGAGATAAATGTTGATGTTCGCACTCTTGCTATCTACTTTTTAGCGAGCTAAATGACTAGCCTTAGCCGTTAGCTATCTAACGCACCGTGTCCCATAACATACTGTTTGTTCTCAGAATTGTCCTCAAACACGGAAAACACAGATTAACAAGTTCTATTTGAACGCAGCTAAAATATCAGTGTTTCATACGGACGCCAAAACCGATGAGAATATTAAAGAGGAAACGTTGGAAAGCAGACTTTGGTGTTGATAAACAACCTGCTGCTAGTGCTTTTCCTCAAGAAATTCATTCAGTGACTGATTTTTTAAGCTTTTTTTTTCCCAATACTGTCAGTCCATGTCCCACACTGACCTGAAAACCGACACCGCGTTTATTTTCTTCAGAAATTCCTCTGTGGAAACTACTTCACGAACTTGTACAATATTATTTAGAAATGTCTTTATTCCGACCAAAAATGTTCGTACATAGCTACATCAGTTTTCTGACATAACTAGCTAACCAGCTAGTGTACTACCTAGCTTGTGTGCTAATCGTGGTGAGTTTTTATGTAATAATCACACGAGTAAGAATACAGTGAGGATATAGGACATGGGGAAGTGGACGAGGAGCGAGCCTTGAAAAAACAGTATTATAACACAGTCTTTACGCGACATCAGTTTGTGTATAAACACTGAATAAACAGGTGCTAAAGTCAGCATCGTCAGTCAGCAGCATTCAGTCGTTAGCATCCGCGGCACTCCGAGAGAAAATACAGCGTATATTTAAATTTGTACATTTTTTATTCACACACACACGCTCAAGTGTTGGAAAAGTGCCGTGTGAATGATTTAGATGTGACGCGTCTGAGCTGAAAACTGATAAATGTTCATCATTTAAGTTTGTGCACCCTGGGGTGGACCTTTAATAAACATTTAGGTTTGATCTGATCTGTAAACATTTATATACAGAAAGTGTGCAAGAAATATTGTTCACCTCAAACACCCCCCCCCCCTCCCTCTCTCTCTCTCTCTCTCTCTCTCTCTCTCTCTCTCTCTATATCAGCAGCAATGATGTAACTGACTCTCACAACTACTTATTTATAGAAAATATCCAAATCTCTTAATGTACATCAGTTCTGTTTTACTGCCTGGTATTCGTCCTCCTCTCCTTCTCTCACTCTTCTCTCCCTCCCTCTCTCTTCTCCCTCTCTCCATCTTCCACTTCTTTTTCTATTTTGAGGAAATGCTGAATGTGCAGGTCAGATTATTCACCTCTCTCTCTCTCTCTCTCTCTCCCGACATGCAGTACCTCGCTTCATCTGCATGCATGTATATAAAAATGTGCTTATCGTTGTTTTTTTTCCAGGCCCTACAAGTTTTATTTATCGGCTTCTTTAATATTTTTACGCCCTGCTCGTGTTTATACAGATATTTTAGAAAATATTTTGATCTCATCTTCACACGCCAAAAAAAACAAAACAAAACTAAAAGCTGTTTTAAATTCAAGAACCACCTTGAGAACCAACACACACAAACACACACACACACGCGCATGCACGCACTTCACTGATTCTCGTTATCTGATAATATTTGTTTTTTATGCTTCTCTCCTTCCTTGTTTACCTTGAGGTTGCGATGTAACACTTTATGATGTCACGTCACTACGCCGGTGTGATCATGTGCTCACATGGCCATTTGAACGCTTTTTAAAGACATTTTTTGGCATTTTTGTTAAAAGCACTGTTTGTGGTCAAAATCTTCAACGGTACATTTTCAGAAATATCTGTACAGGTGAGGACGCCGCCTTCGGAATCGAAACACTTTAAATGCTGCCAAGGAAGAAACATATGCAGTAAACGCGTGCGAGTGATCGACAGCTGCTCTTTACAGCGCCAGCTTCCTGTGTGACCATGTGTCCTGATGCACCCCTCCTCCACTTGCACTCATCTCTTATTCATCCCTCTCTCACAGACCGGACCGCGCGCTTCATCAGGAAACGTTTATGTACAAAAACGCTGATTTCACCAACACGCCGGAGTTCGTTTCTCTCCACGGTTCCCTCCTGCTTTCAGGGTTTAAAAATAAATAAATAACAATAAAGATTTCCCCCGGTTCTCTTCATATCTCTCTCCCTCTCTTCATCTGTCCATCATTCAGCCCCCCTCTCTCCATCTTCCTCTTCCGATGAGAGAGTGAATTGTATAAGTCTGTACATATAAAAGTGTTTATTTTGTTCTTACCTCTCTCTCTCTCTCTCTCTCTCTCTCTCTCTCTCTGTGCTACACTTCATCTGGAAATCCTCAAGTGCACAAAAATGTGCATCGAGCTCATTGCCTTTAATCCATCCATCCCTCTCTCCCTTTTTTCCACTACAGAGAGACTGATTTGTGGAGATCTATGTACATAAAAAGGTCTTTATTTATTTATTTAGGGTTTTTTTTACTTTAGTTCTGTCTCATGACAGTTATTCATCCCTCTCACTCTCTCTCGCTGTCTCTGTCCATCACTGACCCGATCGCTCTCTCTCTCTCTCTCTCTCGCTCTCTCTATCAGGAGAGACTGAACGGAACTGTGACGCATTATAAGGAAACACGTATGTACAGTAAAATGTGCACGTTATCAGCTTCACTTCACTGTTAATCACTCATCTCTCTATCTCTCCATCACTAAACCTCATTCCATCCATCTCTCTCTCTCCATCTCTCTCTCTTTCACCATCTCAGCGTCCTGGAGTGAAGATGTAGTCGAGTGCCTGTCTCTCGGCCGCTGCCACATTTGGATGCCACAAATCCACCATGAACACGACGCGGGGTCCGTCTTCAGGAGCACCTGATCTCTCACACACACACACACACACACACACACCAGAGCAGTGACTCCACTGATATTACAAAACGAACACACAACACAACTTCTTCAAACATCTAACACTCTTTATGTCCTGTCATGTGACCTATATTCCAAAACTGTGGGTCACCATGGTTGCCAGTTTGTCACTAAAGTGTGTACCTGGAATCTCCTCATAATAACCTTCACCCGGGGCGGGGTGGGGGACGGGGAGGGCTACTGAGGGAGAACTAATTCACACACCTGACCTTGCTCCTAATTTTGAATATCTGAGAAATTCCCACCCGTTCTCCCTCTTCCTGATCCTCTTCCACCATGACCCAGGAATTACCAGTGAATTATGGGTAAGGTGTGCTCCTAGAGTAAGCTCCACAGTGATGTCCTTGATGTGTGCGTGCGTGTGTGTGTGTGTGTGTGTGTCTCTCACCCTCATGGTACGCAGTGTGGAGGAACGAGTCGTCAAACAGCAGACAGTTTCCTTCTGACCAACACTGAGGCTCCCCTCCAACCACCAACTCACACTGAGGGGGCACCTTCAACCCTACACACACACACACACACACACACACACGATTTGAGACGTGTTGCATCCGTCAAATTCAAAACGAGTAAATGTTTTTGTCAAATAGTAAAAAGTCTCACTTTCATTTATTCACACATTCACTTTCTAAGCGGCTTAATCCTAATTAGGGTCGTGGGGAGGCTCAGGGCAGAGTACACCCTGAACGGCTCGCCAGGCCATCATGTTTTTGGACTGGGGGAGAAAACCGGAGTATCTGGAGAAAACCCACACAAGCACAGGGAGAACATGCAGTCCACACAGAAACGCCCGAGCCCGGGAATCGAACCCAGGACCTTCTTGCTGAGGGCCACCGTGCCACCCTGTCTGATTTTCAATATTTGATATATGTTCTGTGTTCGATGGTAAATTAAATTTGGGTTTATGAGATTTTTGAATCACTGCATTCTGTTTTTATTTACATTTTGCACAGCGACCCAACTTTTTTGGAATTGGGGCTGTACACAAAAACAAGATTGTGCAAATGATCCAGTGACACACTTTTATTGTCATCGCTCTCTCTCTCTCATACACACACACACACACACACACACACACACACACACACACACAGAGCTTTAAGCACAGTCGGAACTTCGACTGATCTACTAACACACTTTCTCTGTGTCCTCACTCTCACACACACACACACACACACACACACACACACACACACACACACACACATATAAGTAGTGTGAGTCTTACCCAGGTGACAGCGCAGGCGAACATTGGTGGGGCCATAGTGCTCGGTGATGGTGGCTCCAGGGCTGAGGACGGAGAAGCAGGCGTTTCCGAATACGTTGTTGGCGATGAAGGTGCGCAGCTGACCCAGGACCCTCCATGTGCGCGGGCAGCGGCGGGCGTTTAACGCCAGCGTTGTGCCCTGGTTCACCAGGTAGTAGGTCCACCAGTGTCCCTGCGGCGTGCTGTTAGCCTTCCAACCGGGCGCGAGGGGAGGGGGAGCACGGTACACACTTTCGAATTCTGCCAGCAGGGCAGGGAAACTTCTCTCCAACAGCTCCACATCGTGCTTCTGCGCATCACGAGAGAAAAACGGCGTCGACGGCAAATCAGGCAGGAAGAACACCTCTGCCTTCTGGATAGACGGACGATTACACAGACGATACCGATCCTGCTCACGCACGCCTTTATGCACGCGCCCCATACCTGCATATTAATAAATTATTATAGTTATCATAATTATAAAAGTATTACTATTACACACACACACACACACACACACACACTGACCTGCCCATGTGTAACGTTTAGCGTAGTCCTGTAGATTGTGGTAAAGTCTCTGGTTAAATCCGTCACCGGGCCGCGAACACCGGAAACACTCGGGTGATTGACAGTATGCAAAGCCGTTCAGCTCCTCCTCACTGGTCCCAACCCCTGTCCGGACTCCACCCAGTGCAGGGCGAAGTTTTGCTGAAGAGAGTTCCGGCGGGCTGGTGCGAGACTCGGGTGTATAGGAGGCGTGTTCACAGCCCACACGGTAACAGTACCATATAAACAGCAGCACTAAACAAAGCACCGTACCCAAAGCCCCGCCCTCACACTCCCGCAAGGCCTGCACCCAGTCCCGCATCCAATCCATCCCTCTCACCCTCACACTCACACACGCGCACACAAACAACCACACTCGCTCTGATCTCCTCGATATGGGATCTGTCAATCGCACACGTCAGGCAGAGCGTCCAAGCTTCTCTCTGATTTCCCGAGCTGTGTGTTCATGCTGAAGCTGGAGAAGCGTGTGAGTGTGTGTGGGCGGGGGGGTTTGGGGGTAAAGCGTCCAGCAGTTTCAGGATTTCACCACCGCACACCTGGAGAGAATAAGATATATTTTAGAGTGACAGAACACACACACACACACACACACACACACAACTGCCTCCCTCTGACAGCTCAGTATGGTTCCTACACCACCCACACACTCCGCTGTTAAAGAAACAACCTGGATAAAAATGAAGCATCATATCGTCCCTGCGTGTAGCTGAGTGGCTAACGTCGCTAACAAGCCACACGAAATCTTCTGTCTCTCTCTCTCACACACACACACACACACACACACTCATATCAAATTTCAGGAGAAGCGTGAGGGTCCTCATGATCTCACAAGAGTTCGTTTTTTATGCACTGGAACACACTACTGGCGAAACCATGGCAACCAACTCATACAATAAGAGTCGACTCTGACTCGACTCTCTGCAGGAAGTGAATCCAACCTGCTGTGTATTTCCGAATGATGCGTTTTCTTACAGCGTCTGTGTGAGCTGCTAAACTGAGACACAACACAGAGCTGGAACGCTGCAGAGGTGCCAGGAGTTCCGTTCCTGTTTTCGAATAAAGACAGAGTCACACCCAACATGTAGAAACTCATTACAGGAGATTATTCTGTGATTCCTAAACGCAGTAAATGTTTAATGGTTGATGATGATGATGATGATGAAGATGAGGAGGAGGATGTTTTCACTCAGACCGTTCTTCTGATTTTTCTTTCAAACAAACAACAAATTTAAAGAATCGACTTCACACTGATTCAGAGTCGACTCACAGACTTACAGGTTTGAACACATTCGGACAGACGGTACGAGGTTTTCGACTCAAACAGCTGAAGACCTGAAGAAGGTTGAAATGATCGCTCCCAAATGTTTACAAACATTACCATGGCAGTGTGTGTGTGTGTGTGTGTGTGTGTGTGTGTGAGAGAGAGAGAGAGAGAGAGAGAGAGAGAGAGAGAGAGATTTGCTCTCTACTACCATCTAGTGGACACTTAGGCGAAAACACCACGTTAAATGAAAAAGTCAACTATGATCTTCTGCACCATCACTACATTTTTTCTCAACAAGTAACAAACAGCCTACAGAAATACAGATATTAATAAAGTCTCCATAAATATTAT
>JBCNYH010000012.1:4124366-4126916 GCA_039654325.1 Tandanus tandanus | reverse complement strand
AGCTCGGCCAATTAGCTCCCATGGACTCCCGGTCATGGATGGCTATGGCATCAACCCGGATTCGAACCTGCAATCTCTGGGTTGATAGTCGTGCACCTTGTCGATGCGCCACTCGGGAGCCCCCCTGTACACATTCCTGTACAATTCCCTGTACACATCCCTGTACACATCCCTGTACAATCCCCTGTACACGCCCCTGTACACACCTCTGTACACACCCCTCTTCAATTCCCTGTACACATACCTGTACACATCCCTCTACACACCCCTGTACAATTCCCTGTACTCATCCCTGTACAATTCCCTGTGCACTCCCCTCTTCAATTCCCTGTACACGCCCCTGTACAATTTCCTGTACACATCCCTGTACAATTCCCTGTACACACCCCTGTACAATTCCCTGTACACATCCCTGTACACATCCCTCTACACATCCCTGTACACATCCCTGTACAATTCCCTGTACACATCCCTCTACACATCCCTGTACACATTCCTGTAGAATTCCCTGTACACACCCCTGTACAATTCCCTGTACACGCCCCTGTACAATTCCCTGTACAATTCCCTGTACAATTCCCTGTACACATCCCTCTACACATTCCTGTAGAATTCCCTGCACACACCCCTGTACAATTCCCTGTACACGCCCCTGTACAATTCCCTGTACAATTCCCTGTACAATTCCCTGTACACATCCCTCTACACATCCCTGTACAATTCCCTGTACACATCCCTCTACACATCCCTGTACACATTCCTGTAGAATTCCCTGTACAATTCCCTGTAGAATTCCCTGTACAATTCCCTGTACACACCCCTGTACAATTCCCTGTACAATTCCCTGTACAATTCCCTGTACACACCCCTGTACAATTCCCTGTACAATTCCCTGTACAATTCCCTGTACACGCCCCTGTATAATTCCCTGTACAATTCCCTGTACACGCCCCTGTATACGCCCCTGTACAATTCCCTGTACACACCCCTGTACAATTCCCTGTACAATTCCCTGTACACACCCCTGTACAATTCCCTGTACAATTCCTTGTACACGCCCCTGTATAATTCCCTGTACAATTCCCTGTACACGCCCCTGTACACGCCCCTGTACAATTCCCTGTACACACCCCTGTACAATTCCCTGTACAATTCCCTGTACACGCCCCTGTACACACCCCTCTCAATTCCCTGTACACTCCCCTCTTCAATTTCCTGTACTCACCCCTGTACAATTTCCTGTACTCATCCCTGTAAACACTCTTGTACACACCCCTGTGCACACCCATACTAGCGATTTACTTTGATATCTGGGTATCTTTTGGTTGCTATTAACTGTACACTGTGTATTCTGCCCCCCCGGGGTACTATTTCTTGTGTAGTATGGAACCACAAGTGTTTGGACGCAGCCCTCAAGTGCAGTAGAGAACGATGGAGGAAGTGACACTCTGAAGAAACTCTGAAGAAACTTATAATGCAATAGTGTTCCATGAAATATGAGGAAAGGCTGGTGCAGGGTTGTTTTTTTTAATGGATCTATTAGTGTTCATTCGTTTGCACAAATGAGAGCTTGTCCATTTTCTGGCCACATTTCATCACTCTCGTCTTCCTCTGATAGTATGGGGTCTATTCTGTGGCCACTTTCATCAATAAAGAATTTGTGACTCACTCAGGCCTCTGTAATAGTTTCCTGACACATACACACACCTACACTTACATATGTACACACACACATAAGCACATACACACACACACACACACACACACACACACACACACACACACACACACACACACACACACAAACATTGAAAGCTGTTTATAAAACTGTGTGTGGTATTATGATGTGACTACCACTCCCACTCGCTCATTTGCTGTTTAATCCTGCAGACTGGAGCCCATCTCAGCTCACAGCTACACCCTGAACAGCTGGCCAGACCATTACAGGACCAAAACACACACAATCATTCACACTCACACTTAGCGGCAATCTGGAACAGCCAATTAGCCCAATGTGCATGTCTTTGGACTGTGGGAAGAAACTAGAGTACCCAGAGGAAACCCACACAAGCACAGGGAGAATATGTAAACTCCACACAGAAACACCCTCGCCGAGCCCGGGACTCGAACCCAGGACCTTCTTATTGTGAGGCGAACACGCTAACCATTATGTCACCACCCACTATCGTATTTATCAAACACTGTTTCCTTGGTTTTTTTGTCTTTCAGCGATATCCTGCAGTCTGGAGGTTCGGCTGTAGATGGCGCTATAGCTGCTTTAATATGTACATCAATAATAAATCCACAGAGTATGGGCCTTGGTGGAGGAGTTATATTCACCATCAGGAACAATGGTAAGAATAAAACTAAATCTTTCTGCTGTATGGTGTGCAGGAGCGGGTTATTTACTTTCAGGCTGGAATGTCTGTATTTCGTCAATTCATGTTTCTAAAGTCTTTCAGGCCTTTCTCTGTTTATGTGGGTTGAATTCCAGTATAATGGTGCCAGATAGATTAAAGGGGCAGTGTGTAAGATGTGGAGCCCCCTGCT
>JBCNYH010000012.1:4114366-4121866 GCA_039654325.1 Tandanus tandanus | reverse complement strand
GAGGCGTGTAAATTCGCGAATGGACTGAAGCCGTTTATTAAAGACCCAAAGTTCTCTTCAGATAAGGTGCGAAAACTGAATTTATCTCAAAAATCCTGATCACGGTTTAGGAGTAGAAATGTAGAAATGTAGAAATGTAGGAGGACATTTTTAGCTTTCTCTCTCTGGTTAGCTAGTTAGCACCGAAAATAATAAAAAAGTTTCACAATCTTCTTGTGCTGGTGTTTTAATTTGCTAGCCTTGTCATGTTTGTTATTTCAAGAGTGGCGGTACTGGTCGTCCTTACAGCGTAATTAGTGTGTGTGTGTAATACGTTTAAGTGATTTAGACTTATTTTAACATAAATGACCATCGAAAGCACAAAACTGGGTAATTTTATCCCATGGATTACTAGCGGTGTGCTGAACTGCGGGCGTTAGCGGCTTAGCAGTCGTTTTTCACTGGAAGTGACATTAACGCGTTGGGCGGGGCAGCTAACGTTTTTCCTGTCATCAGTTGGTTTAGGAACAAAAAGTTGTTTGTGCAGCTCAGCTTTGGCTAATAATATGTTAAGCTACACTGGTCAGTGACGCAACCCGGCCAATCCAGCGAGTTCTCATCACTACCAGGCTGGAACAGCCAATCAGAAAGGCAACATGTCTCTGAGCATGCTTAGAGCTGTAAATAATTATTATACCCGTAGGTCTTTTCACGTAAACCAGCGTGCAGTTCCCACGTAGCGCTCCTTTCCTTGTGTTATTACTGTCCTTACCCGTGTCCACCACCCCTGTATGTTGCTGTATGCTGATCACCTGATCCTAGCCTGGTTACTGACCACAGTGTTGCATCACTTCCTGAATTTTTTTTGTGAAAGGCCAGATTGTGTTTGTGATGTCTTGTGATGTCCCAACTGTGTCTGTAAATAGGAAGCACAAGCTCTGGTTAAGGTGGACTTTGCTAAACATGTGAGGTGCAGGCTGATCAAGGATAATATTACCCATGATGCTCAGTACTACAACATCACGCCACATGCTGACACACAGGGAACCACACACATCTCTGTGCTGGATGAATATGGGACCGCGGTATCTGTTACCAGCACCATCAACTCCATGTGAGTCCAACGTTCAGCCTAACACAGTGTGAGGAATTCAGGAAGGCCACCTTCTGGCCAGTGGTGGTACTGAGAAATGTTCCGACTGTGTAATAATCACAAAATAAATCAATAATGTAGTCCTAAATAATAATAACAACAACAAGAAAACAACAACAACCATAATAATAATAATAATAAGGGCGGCACGGCAGCGCAGTGGTTAGCATGTCCGCCTCACAACAAGAAGGTCCTGGGTTCGATTCCCAGGGCTCGGGTCGTTTCTGTGTGGAGTTTGCCTGTTCTCCCTGTGCTTGCGTGGGTTTCCTCTGAGTACTCCGGTTTCCTCCCACAGTCCAAAAACATGCACAGTAGGCTGATTGGCTGTTCCAAATCGCCCCTAGGTGTGAGAGTGAGTGGAAATGGTTGGATGTTTGCTTCCCTGCGATGGCCTGGCGAGCTGTTCAGGGTGTACCCTGCATACGCCCAGAGTCGGCTCAGACGAGCGCCAGGCCTCCCCGCGTCCCTAATTAGGATTAAGCGGCTTAGAAAATGAATAAATGATACTAATAATAACTGTATTTCCTGCTCATGCGCTGAGGTGAGAGGGAATCACAGCTGTGGGATTATATGTGTGTTATTAAATGTTAATAAGCCGTGTGTGATTTTTCTCTCTGTAGATTTGGCTCGAAAGTTTTCTCCTCGAACACTGGCATCCTCCTGAACAACGAGCTCGCTGACTTCTGTGACAGAACGAAACACATTCACCCAGGTACGCTCACCTGTTTACCCAAACCTGACCTTTAACCTCTAACCAGTAACCCCTAAACCCTACTTTCTACATTCCAAGCTCAGACTTATTAATTACCTCAAACACACCCTCCTGATTTACTCAGTGAACTTGTGTGTGTGTGTGTGTGTGTGTGTGTGTGTGTGTGTGTGTAGGTGAGAAGCCGCCCTCCTTCATGGCACCAGTGATCCTCTACTCCACATCTGATAAACACATTGTGGTAATCGGAGCATCAGGAGGCAGTATGATCACCACCGGCATGGCCATGGTCAGATTAAACTCCTCTGAACACCTGTTTAAAATATCTGTTTAACACCTGAGCACCCGAGTGTGTTGGGCAGCAGTACAAGTGCAGGGGGTAATCATGGAATTAGGAAACAGTCGGACACCTCGGGAAGATCAGGTGATAAATACAAGAACCAAAAGCAGATAATAAAAAGTCAAATAAAACAGAAGGAATATGTGAGACGAATGACGAAACTCATCATTCATTCATTTTCTAAGCAGCTTAATCCTAATTAGGGTCGCAGTGAGGCTGGCGCCCATCTCAGCCGACCGTGGGTGAGGTACACCCTGAACAGCTCACCAGGCCATCGCAGTGTCAACACACATACAACCATTCACACTCACTCTCACACATTTGATTTGGAACAGCCAATTAGCCTACTGTGCATGTTTTTTGGACTGTGGGAGGAAACCGGAGTACCCAGAGGAAACCCACACAAGCACAGGGAGAACATGCAAACTCCACACAGAAACACTCGAGCCCGGGAATCGAACCCAGGACCTTCTTTCTGTGAGGCGGACGTGCTAAGCACTGCGTCACTGTACCGCAACATGAAACTCCAGGGAACCAAAAGATATTCCAGTGGTGTAACGTGGGACACTGTGGAAATATAACGAGAGACATGAAGAACAGGGAGGTGTAGTGAAGGTCATGGGTTCGAGTCCCAGACTCGGCGAGGGCGTTTCTGTGTGGAGTTTGCAGGTTCTCCCTGTGCATGCGTGGGTTTCATCTGAGTATTCTGGTTTCTTCCCACAGTCCAAAGCCCCAATTGCCCCTAGGTGTGAGAGTGAGTGTGAATGTTCAGGGTGTACCCCGCCCTCGCCCAGAGTAGTCTGAGATGGACCAAGCAGCTTAGAAAATGAATGAAATTAAAATTGTTGCCAAATGCACCATCTGGATCAGATCCGGGTGAAACTGTTCTGACTATACAGAACAAAGGGATTTTTGTGTAATGTTGATCATTTTTCATGAATGAGGGGATTCTTATCAAAATTGAATGGGAACATCTTCGGGTGATTAGCTACCCATCATTAACACTTCAGACTGATCCGTCAAAGTAAGCTGTGTGTTTTACCTGATGAATATAAAGGGTGACGTCTCGTTCTCAGACGCTGATGAATTATCTGTGGCTCGGGAAAACTCTGAAAGACTCCATCAGCTCACCGGTTATTTACGTGAATGGACAAAACCAACTCGCGTTTGAGAAAGGTTTTCCAGAGGTACAGAAATATACACAGAGTGGGAGGGGTTCAGAGGGAGGGGTTCAGTGGGAGGGGTTCAGTGGGAGGGGTTCAGTGGGAGAGGATCAGTAGGAGTGATTCAGAGGGAGGGGTTCAGTGGGAGGGGTTCAGAGGGAGGGGTTCAGTGGGAGGGGTTCAGAGGGAGGGGTTCAGTGGGAGGGGTTCAGTGGGAGGGGTTCAGAGGGAGGGGTTCAGTGGGAGGGATTCAGTGGGAGAGGATCAGTAGGATGGATTCAGAGGGAGGGGTTCAGTGGGAAGAATTCTGTGGGAGGGGTTCAGAGGGAGGGGTTCAGTGGGAGGGGTTCAGTGGGAGAGGCTCAGTAGGAGGGATTCAGAGGGAGGGGTTCAGTGGGAGGGGCTCAGAGGGAGGGGTTCAGTGGGAGGGGTTCAGAGGGAGGGTTCAGTGGGAGGGTTTGAGAGGGAGGGGTTCAGTGGGAGGGGTTGAGAGGGACAGATTCAGATTATTATTTTTAATGTTTGATCTGTGTGTGTGTGTGTGTGTGTGTGTGTGTGTGTGTGTGTGTGTTCAGAATGTGATTCAGAAACTTCAGGAACTTGGGCACAACAGAAAAATGGACCAGCATTTCTACAACACAGTTAACGCTGTGTCCAAACACGACGACGAGTGTGTTAACGCCATATCTGACAGCCGCAAGATGGGTGAACCTGCAGGATACTGAACACAACACACATACACACACACACACACACACACACTAAACACCAAATCAGTTATTATAGTTAATTTTTGTTTTATTTAGTCTTTTAAATAAAGTTTAGTTTTAAGTGGTTTTATGGGGTTATAAGTACTTTTATTTTTATTTTAATGAATGAAGAAATTATTTTTATTTAATTTTACTGTTAATTGTCGTTTTTATTTTGCTGCACATTACTGCCACCTACTGGAGCGAGTGTGTTACCGTCTCTCTTCATCTTCACAGCGACATCATCACAAATCGAGGGTTTCGTGTTTGCATTGCGTTGATCCTTGTCATTTTTATTTAGGTTTTATTTTGTGGAAAACGTTTATATTTTATTTCAGTTAACATTTTTTCATTTTTACTGCTAGTTTTAGTTCACTGTATGAACGGTAACCCTGCACATCACTCTGAACATCACCTCATCATCTCAACACCCAGAAACATCACTGACTTCAGTCCTCTATCGTCAGTTTACTCAGTCCCTGAGGTTCAAGCTTCTCTCACTTCCTGGAAGAAGGTCACATCAGATTCTCCTCAACAGCACAGACGACTTCATCATCACTCTGAAAACGGCGACCAGGCGAGAGGGATTCCAGTTTAGGAAACAGATAGAGGTGCACAGGGGAACAATTCGAAGCCACATCTGGGACAGTGATGTAAACATTTATAGTGTACAGTTACGCCCCGAATAGGGGGCCACACCCATTGTTTCTGGGTGAGACAGAGAACCTTTAGAAGTACCGTCATACACTGAATAACACACACACACACACACACACACACACACACACACACCATGCATCTAACATTAGTATAGACCTCATTATTCACACAGTTAACCTCATAATTACAGTTACACTGAATATAATAATAATCACAGAAAATATTTACATGTTGTCTTACCCCAACGTTCTCTCACCCTGTCCTTCTCTCACCCTTTCCTTCTGTCACCCCAACGTTCTCTCACCCCGTCCTTCTCTCACCCCAACGTTCTCTCACCCCATCCTTCTCTCACCCTGTCCTTCTCTGACCCCAACGTTCTCTCACCCCGTCCTTCTCTCACCCCAACGTTTTCTCACCCTGTCCTTCTCTCACCCCAACGTTCTCTCACCCTGTCCTTCTCTCACCCTGTCCTTCTCTCACCCCAACGTTCTCTCACCCCAACATTCTCTCACCCCGTCCTTCTCTTACCCTGTCCTTCTCTCAACCCAACGTTCTCTCACCCCGTCCTTCTCTCACCCTGTCCTTCTCTCACCCTGTCCTTCTCTCACCCCAACGTTCTCTCACCCCAACGTTCTCTCACCCCGTCCTTCTCTCACCCTGTCCTTCTCTCACCCCAACGTTCTCTCACCCCAACGTTCTCTCACCCTGTCCTCTCACACCGTCCTTCTCTCACCCCGTCCTTCTCTCACCACAACGTTCTCTCACCCCAACGTTCTCTCACCCTGTCCTTCTCTCACACCGTACTTCTCTCACCCCGTCCTTCTGTCACCCCAACGTTCTCTCACCCTGTCCTTCTCTCACCCTGTCCTTTTCTCACCCTGTCCTTCTCTCACCCCAACGTTCTCTCACCCCAACGTTCTCTCACCCCAACGTTCTTTCACCCTGTTCTTCTCTCACACCGTCCTTCTCTCACTTCGACCTTCTCTCACCCTGACCTTCTCTTACTCTGACCTTCTCTCACCCTAACTTTCTCTCATCCCAATGTTCTCTCACACCAACATTCTCTCACCCTGTCATCCTCACCCCGTCCTATTCTCACCCCAGCCTTCTCTCACCCCAACATTCTCTCACCCTGACCTTCTCTCACTCTGACCTTCTCTCACCCTAATGTTCTCTCATCTCAATGTTCTCTCACCCCTACGTTCTCTCACACCAACATTCTCTCACCCTTCCATCCTCACCCGGTCCTATTCTCACCCCAGCCTTCTCTCACCCTGACCTTCTATCACTCCAACCTTCTCTCACCCCGACCTTCTCTCACTTTGACATTCTCTCACCCCGACCTTCTCTCACTTCGACCTTCTCTCACCCTGACCTTCTCTCACCCTGTCCTTCTCTCACCCTGTCCTTCTCTCACTCTGACCTCTCACCCTGACCTTCTCTCACCCCGTCCTTCTCTCACCCTGACCTTCACTAACCCCGTCCTTCTTTCACCCTGACTTTCCCTCACCCAACCTTCTCTCACCCCAATGTTCTCTCTCCCCGAGCTTCTCGCACCCTGACCGTCTCTCACATGTTTATTTTGTACATATGACCTTTGACCCTTTAAGTGTTTGTACATAACACATGTTAAATAAGTTAATGGTAAATGATTATACCCTAAACATTAAATCAAATACAACAATAAAAAAGACAGAATTATAAATAAAAGGAATTTTTCAGGTTCATTTTTACATAATTAAAGTGTGACAGTGATCGCATGTACTTTGTTATGGTATCTTTTGAAACTCATTTAAAGTTTAAATAAAGTCCTTTTTTTACCTTAATAAAACGTGAAGGCTTTATTAAATAGCTTTGTCTTTTATGACACAATATTTTGTTGGTTGTAGGATTTAGAAATCGGTGAGTCATATGGAAAACCATAGTTTTGATTCAAGCATCATCCTGAAATATCAAATCAATTCCTGAGTAGTGTATATATCATCATAACCAGTATATCTTCATAAATACTCTGTACATTATTATGTAGCAGTGTAGCGCCCCCTAGAGTCTGAGATTATTAACAGTCGTCTCTCTTCTCCCCTTGTGAAGGTTCTCCGTAGTGTACACTACAGTATATAGTAAAGAAGTGAACAAGTGGACTTTCTGAATGTAGCCATAGATTCGTCTTAAACCTGCAGTCCACTTGCTTTCAGTGCATTCTGGGTAATAATCACTGTTATGTGATATGTTGGAACAGAACCTGTGTTCTAGGATTCAGTACAGAACTTAAAAGTGGCTGGTGTTCTTATAAAAACAGAATTAAAGTGTGTGGAAAAGCCCGAGTTGAGATTGTAATAAGGATTATTTTGAAACTACCTCTGCTGTTCTCACTTTTTTTTTAAATTTCATTTCATTATTAAATTAAACTGCAGATTAAAAACATGAAGTCTGAAGTGCTGGTTCTGTGTCCTGGTCTCATATTTAATACCTTCGCACTTATTTAGGATTTCATCTCATCCTGATATTTTAGGCGAATATAAATCACACAGAATGTTGGTATTTACACCAAATCTAACCAATCAGCCTCGATCTGTTTTTTTCATATCACTTTCACGTGACTTCAAATTAATTCAAAAGAAAAACACATACAGTTCTTCAATCTGTTCTTTAGATGTTGATTTTTGTTTCTTTTTTTGGGGGGGGGGGGGGGGGGGGGGGGGGGGGGGGGGGGGGGGGGGGGGGGGGGGGGGGGGGGGGGGGGGGGG
>JBCNYH010000012.1:4044425-4054425 GCA_039654325.1 Tandanus tandanus | reverse complement strand
ACTGTCAGTGGTATTATAACAAAGTGGAAGCGATTGGGAACGACAGCAACTCAGCCACGAAGTGGCAGGCCACGTAAAATAACACAGCCAGGTCAGCGGACGCTTAGGCGCGTAGTGCGCAGAGGTCGCCACCTTTCAGCAGAGTCAATCGCTACAGACCTCCAAACTTCATGTGGCCTTCAGATTAGCTCCAGAACAGTGCGTAGAGAGCTTCATGGAATGGGTTTACATGGCCGAGCAGCTGCGTCCAAGCCATACATTACCAAGTGCAATGTGAAGCGTCGGATGCAGTGGTGTAAAGCACGCCGCCACTGAACTCTAGAGCAGTGTAGACGCGTTCTCTGGAGTGAAGAATCACGCTTCTCCATCTGGCAATCTGATGGACGAGTCTGGGTTTGGCGGTTGCCAGGGGAACGGTACTTGTCTGACTGCATTGTGCCAAGTGTAAAGTTTGGTTGAGGGGGGATTATGGTGTGGGTTGTTTTTCAGGAGCTGGGCTTGACCCCTTAGTTCCAGTGAAAGGAACTCTGAATGCTTCAGCAAACCAAGAGATTTTGGACAATTTCATGCCCCCAACTTTGTGGGAACAGTTTGGGAATCCTGTTCCAACATGACTGTGCACCAGTGCACAAAGCAAGGCCTATAGAGTCCTGACCTCAACCCGATAGAACATCTTTGGGATGAATTAGAGTGGAGACTTCGAGCCAGGCCTTCTCGTCCAACATCAGTGTCTGACCTCACAAATGCGCTTCTGGAAGAATGGTCAAAATTCCCATAAACACACTTCTAAACCATGTGGAAAGCTTGCCCAGAAGAGTTGAAGCTGTTATAGCTGCAAAGGGTGGGCCGACGTCATATTACAACCTATGGATTAATAATGGGACGGCACTTAATTTCATATGCGTGTGAAGGCAGATGAGCGAATACTTTTTGTCAATGTAGTGTATTTGTATTTATATATCTATATTTATATTTATATTTACATATGTTTTTTCCAAGCTGTTCCTGGTTTAACATTGTCTCACTTTCCCCCATAAAGCAGCGTGATGTGCAGGTCCCAGCCTGGACGCCGTGACTGCAGAACCAGTTCTCACTCTATTGAGACAGCTGTTAACTTTAAAGGCTCTAAAGAGAAGGGAAGGTAAAGAAATCATCAGTAAAAGAGTGTTTACAGTCTGATGTACATTATAAAACAACATGCCATGTTCTTGTGCTCGATGATATTTGGAGTAATTTGGTAGAGGATATATAACTGTTCCTGGTTTAACACACTTAAACACACACACACACCTAAACACACTTTTCTTCTTAAACCAGCATGATCAGCAGATCTAAACCTGGAAGCAGCGACATCAGAGCCAGTTTACACTCCAGAGAGTCAGCTGTTAACTTTAAAGTATCTAAAGTCAGGAGGAGGTACGAATTATTTTTTCATATCTTCATATCATTCTGACACTGGAGACTCCTTCCATATGCATTAAAGAAACCTCTTACTTTAAGAAAATATCACCAGAACAACCATTTTTAAAAATCAGTTTATTACCAGTAGAGCATGCACTGTATACGCCCCCTGTACACACCCCTGCACACGCCCCCTCTACACACCCCTGCACATGCCCCTGTACACACCACTGTACACGCCCGTGAATGAACTGTTACTATAGAAACGATAAGGTATTAGAAGGAGTGCATTAATATAAACCTGAATTACTCTCAGAGCTGCTGTTATACAACATTCATCACCTTGTGACCAATCACAATCCAGAACTCAGCAGAACCTTTTGACCAATCACAATCCAGAACCCAGCAGCACCTTCTGACCAATCACAATCCAGAACCCAGCAGCACCTTCTGACCAATCACAATCCAGAACCCAGCAGCACCTTCTGACCAATCACAATCCAGAACTCATCAGCACCTTCTGACTAATCGCTATCCAGAACTCAGCACCTTCTGACCAATCACAATCCAGAACCCAGCATCAACTTCTGACCAATCACATAGTTAGTTTGTTGTTTTTTCTACAAAACTTTCATGTTGTTCTCTTGTAACGCCGTCCAGGCCGAAGTCTCTGAGCACTGCGTCCCAGACGAGTGACAGCAGTTCGGATCCGTTGGATGTTTTTGGATTCGATCTTCTGGACATAAACAGGTAAAATCCAGCAAGATCATTCTGTATAATACTGAGTGAGGTTTCAGTGTATTTTCATAAAACACTACAATTATTATTATTCATTCATTCATTTTCTGAGCCACTTAATCCTAATTAGGGTCGCGAGGAGGCTGGCACCCATCTCAGCCGACTCTGAGTGAGGGCGGGGTACACCCTGAACAGCTCGCCAGGACATCGCAGGGCCAACATACAACCATTCACACTCACTCTCACACCTAGGGGTGATTTGGAACAGCCAATTAGCCTACTGAGCATGTTTTTGGACTGTGGGAGGAAACCGGAGTACCCGGAGGAAACCCACACAAGCACGGGGAGAACTTGCAAATCTACACAGAAAGGCCCGACCTCGGGAATCGAACCCAGGACCTTCTTGTAGTGAGTCGGACGTGCTAAGCACTGCGCCACCGTGCCGCCCTTACATACATCCATTTATTAGAACTCATGTCACAATTATTGTTATTATCATTATTATTATTATTATTAAAATTACTGATGTAGGATCTGAATGTTGTACAGAAGGGAAAAAAAACAAAACCTTGAAGTGCAACAGATTATGCATGCCTACTCTCTGTTTTATTTTCCTTCATTTATATTAAATATCATAAATTCCACATTTCATATAAAAAATCTAACAAATCAAACAGATTTCCAGTGAAGGGTTTATTCTCGTTGTGCTCAGGTCACCCTTCGCAGCAATTAGCATAGACTCTGGGATAACTGATTTATCAGGGATCAGCGCTCAGTCCATCGGGAACAAATCAGGACGGCCTCCTCCGAGCGCAGGACCTGACGACGTGGCCTGCGATTTGTGCCAAGGAATGAAATTAAAAGCCTGGAAGTCGTGCTTGACGTGCGTTCGTTCCTTCTGTGAGGAACACGGGAGAGATCACTACATATACAAGGTGATGGAACAACACCAGCTGGTGGAGGTGACCAAAGGTCTGGACGTGTACAAGCAGAACGCCGAGCTGAAGCAGATAATCAGGAAGATGGAGGAGGAGAACCGAGCGCTGAGAGAGGAAATCAACTCCTTAAAACACGGCAGCAGCACACTGAGTCTTCCTGCGTACATCTGTCAAGGAAAAACACCTACATCAGGTGAGAGAAACCATCGAACACACAAACAAACAAACAAATTAATTAATGATTGCATTAATAAGGAAGTTTTTTCCTCGTAGCTGATGTGATTTTGGATCCCGAGACAGCCCACCGCGCGCTCGTCATCTCCCACAACGGCAAACAAGTCCGACTGGGACAAAAATCTAAAGTCCAGTCCGGGTCTCAGAGGTTTGACAGGTGGGAGTGTGTGCTCGCTAAAAACAGCTTCAGCTCAGGACGACATTACTGGCAGGTACGTACACACGTACTTATAATTACACTTCCTTTCCTGACAAGCAATCACTGACCAGTTATATCCTTAACAACCAATCACTGAAGAGTAATATCCCTGAAACCAGCTCAGTAGTATCCCTGACAACCAATCACTGACCAGTAATATCCCTGACAACCAGTTACTGCTCAGTAATATCCCTGACAACCAATCACTGAGCAGTAATATCCCTGACAACCAATCACTGAGCAGTAATATCCCTGACAACCAATCACTGAACAATTAATATCCCTGATGACCAATCACTAATCAGTAATATCCCTGACAACCAATCACTGACTAGTAATATCCCTGATGACCAATCACTAATCAGTAATATCCCTGACAACCAATCACTGAACAGTAATATCCCTGACAACCAGTCACTGATTAGTAATATCCCTAATGACCAATCACTAATCAGTAATATCCCTAATGACCAATCACTGGTCAGTAATATCCCTGACACCCAATCACTGAACAGTAATATACCTGATGACCAATCACTAATCAGTAATATCCCTGACACCCAATCACTGAACAGTAATATACCTCATGACCAATCACTAATCAATAATATCCCTAATGACCAATCACTGGTCAGTAATATCCCTGACACCCAATCACTGAGCAGTAATATCCCTGACAACCACTCACTGACCAGTAATATCTCTGATGACCAATCACTGCTCAGTAATACTCCTGAAGATAAGCGTGCTGTGATATCTGAACCTGTGCTGCAGGTGGAGGTGAATAAAGAGTTTATAATCGGTGTGATGAAGAGTTCGGCGGAGAGGAACGGTCGCTTCGCTTTCGCTCCCTTTCAGGGCTACTGGTGCATCTTCCACTTCTGGCTCTCGTTCTCGGCTCTGGAAAATCACGTGGTGCGACTTCCCATCGGCACCATGGCCCGGGTGTTAGGTGTATGTGTGGACGTGGACGAGCGCTGGGTGACGTTTTATAATGTTGAGACCAAAGATCAGATCTACACTTTCAAAGACATGAAGCTGGCACCAGGAGAGAAGATCTACCCCATCTTCCGCACGATGGAGAGATCCATGGACCTTAGATTAACACTGTGAGCTGAACAGGAACAGCGCGGACTCTCGGTGGTGGTGATGGTGGTGTTGTTGGTGCTGTTGTTGTTTTGGTCACCTCGAGTTCAGCTCTTCAGAGGATGATGAAGAATTTGTCAGTGCATTTGATGTTTCATGTTAAAACGTCGGTGCATTACTCATCTGTTTACAGCACCCGACACTTTATTCACTCCGAATATTTTATTCAAATGATGTCACATTCTTATTTCTCACACGTTCACCGTCGTGCAGCAGATCGAGGCATTCTTTTTTTCAGAATGTTTGAGCCGGGTTTCTCCTTACACATGACCTCACAGGAACCAGTGGATTCATGAGCACCACAACCAGCAGATCAGGTAAATTTTGGAAATGAGCCAAACAGGGTGAAGGTCAGAGTGGAGAGGAGGAGTTCTACGTGTTCCAGAGTGAGATCTTATCTTTAACTGACGTCAACGACTCATTCAGGAGGAGAAGTTGAGTTTACTGGAAGTAACATAGAGATTAAATATTTAATGACTTTGCTAGTTACGGATTGTAAATTCGCTAGTTAGAGTTAGCTAGTTTTATCATTTGTTTAGTAGCTCTGTTTTGTTAGTTTGCGGATGAGGGTCCACAGACTGTTGTTCTTTATATCAACTTATTATTATTATTCCAGCTAACTTTTTGAACGGGAAAAACTGTTGGGACGATCAAACTGAATTCACATGTTACTGGAATATGGATGTAGATTATTGCTATGACTTTTGTCATTAATCGTCATCACTAATTAGGAGATATTAATGACTCAATGACTTTTCTATGTACCTTTATATCTCGCAAACTACTGGGCCGATCAAAGTCAATTTCACACGTGATTGAAAACTGGTATTATATCCACAGACGAAATTTTTACCAAGAAGTTTTTATTCAAGTTGTTGTGTTAGCATATTACCCTCTTTATGACTGATTAGCGAACTAGCCTCTCATTCAGGATCGGGTACGAAGGAATTGTGATGACCTTTTTTCTTCTGTTAAAATTTAGATTTTTACTCTTGCATTCAGAACCCGAGTGTCTCTCACTGTAGAGTTTTTTACTTTCTACTCTTAACTTTAACCTGACTTTAATATTTACACAGCAAACGCACATTTATTCAACTCCTAATAATATGAATGAATTCCTGCAGGGCTCCGGGGTGAGTGTACCTCAGGAAAGGAGAATAATAAGAAACAGATTCAACTGTAAATGAAGGAGAGAAAAGTTCATAGAGGGGAGAAGTCTTTAAATCAGATTTGGAGGAAGAGAAGGAAGAGATGGCGTGATACAGAGACGAAGAAGGAGAATTCCAGGGTTTGGGGCTCGTGGCTCTCTGTCGGTGTGGTAGAACTGGAGTGTTTTATTTATTTATTTATTTTAAACCCCTTGCTCACTGGGCGAACAGTGCACCGCGAATGACGGTGAAGGCGACGAATGAGGGCGAATTGAAAATCCACGATCTCGACACGATTTTTTCCACTTTCGCTGCCAACTTCTCTCTTCACACCCCTAGCATGTTAACTACGCGTCAACCAAGCGTTGGGACTGGGTTGCATTCGCCACCATCACGTTTCCTTCGCCACCATCGCACTAGCTGCGTGTCGGAAATGCCCCCTTCGCCACCACAAGAGGCCGAGCAAGGGGACGAATGGGCGCGAAAGTGAGCTTTGACGCAGGGAAGACGCACGTGGCAAATGAAATACAAAAAAGGCGCACGAAAGACACATTTCGGCATCCATAACACGGTAGTGACTAGGTAACAGGTCGAACGCGCTCCATCGCCAGACCTTAGCGATAATTTCAAACATATTTGAAATTTCCGTGCAGCCAGCGCGCACAAGACAAACCGGTGCGAGCTTGGCGAACAATTTACCCCAATTTTGCATTTGAAACATCTGCGATTTTTTGCGGAAAATCTCGTTCGTGACGTTCGCCACCACATTCACCCCAGTGAGCAAGGCGGTAAAGGCAGTGTAAGGGGAGTTGATGTTTATTAGAAGGTACCTGGTGTGTGAATGAGATTTATCTTCAGGGATCAACACGTCTCTTCAGTCAGGAGGTTTGGGGAGTAGTGTGTGGGTTTGTTATTGGAGGAATACAGCTGGGTTTAATTTAGCAATTTTGATCCAGGACAACTGATGCAGGACACTATTTAAATAGAGATATCATGGTGTGTCTGGGTGCACCCAGATGTGTCCAGGTGTATCAGGATGCATCAGGGTATTTCAGGATGTGTCCAGATGTGTCTGGTTGTATGAGAGTGTGTCAGGGTGTGTCCAGATGTGTCATGGCATGTCAGGATGTGTCCATATGTGTCTGGGTGTCAGGATATGTTCGGTTCTGTTCAGATGTGTCCAGGTGTGTCAGGATGTGTCAGGGTATTTCAGCATGTGTCCAGATGTGTCTGGTTGTATCAGGGTATGTCAGGATGTGTCCAGATGTGTCTGGTTGTATCAGGGTGTGTCAGGATGTGTCCAGATGTGTCATGGCATGTCAGGATGCGTCCAGGGTTTGTCAGGATATGTCTGGTTCTGTTAAGATGTGTACAGGTGTGTCAGCATGCGTCAGGGTATTTCAGGATGTGTCCAGATGTGTCTGTTTGCATCAGGGTATGTCAGGATGTGTCCAGATGTGTCTGGGTGTGTCAGGATGTGTCCGGTTCTCTCCTTTTGTGCCCAGGTGTTTCAGTAGGTGTCCAGTTGTGTCTGGCTGGAATTTGGTGGATAAACCAAACAATGGTGGGGAACTAAACTACAGTTCATGTCATGTCACATGACCACCTCATCAGATGTCATTTATTCATCACGTTATTTCACTCCGACCACATTAAAGGCAGTGAAACATCAAATTACCTGCGTTTGTTTTACTCTCTATATTTGTTGCACTCATGACTGTGTGTAAAGTGTAAAACCATCCAACACCATTAAAATGATTAAAGCACTCGAAGTCACGTCTCTGTAACCTGCAGCTGCTTTACTCATTTTACTCCAACACCAGGAACAAAAACACAAACACACAGGTCATTCTCTGATGTCACAAGTTTTAGGTTTTGGAATAGGCCACGCCCATTCGGACAGTAGGTTCAGCTGTTTTAATGTTTTGTGATGTAAATTCTGTTGGATGTTTATTATTTTTAACAAATGTTCCACTACAGTGACAAGTTCTGTTCATTCTCCTGTATTTCTTTTATTAATAAACAGAAATCTCTGATCAAAGTGGTTGTGCATTCATTACAAATCAACATGAAACAAAGCCGAGACACTCCGAGGTCTCGCATTAAATACGACACTGAGGAGCAGTTGTGATTGGCGGATGATGGTGGGTCACAGTGAACGCCCTGAGATTTCACACATTCACTTTTCAAACATATTCTCTCTCTCTCTCACACACACACACACACACTCATTCTCTCTCTTCAATACCACATGAAGAGTTCTCAGTTCTGCTCCAGCGGCACACTCAGGTGTCGTTCCTCCCAGAACCCTCAGAACTTTCCCCCTCCGTGTACAGAACCTCTCTCAGAGCTCGTGCCTCTTCTTCAGTATGATTTCCCGTACGAGAGCCGTCGCCTCCTTCCTGATTTCCTCCATCGGCACCTCCGGCTTCCACACCCGCAGGACCTGACCCTCAGCACTCACCAGAAACTTCCAGAAGTTCCACTTTGGTATTAGTCGTACTGAATCTGTGCATCAGTCAGACAGTACAGGAAACGTTTGTGATGGTTTACTGGTCAGATGGTTTATTTACATATTACTAATTTATATACATTAATTTCTTCATTTATCCTATTAAGGCCATGAGGAGGCTGGAGCATATCTCAGCCAACTCTGGAGAAAAGGTGGGGTACACCCTGGACAGACTGCCAGACCACAGGACCAGCACACACACACACACACACACACACACACACAAAACCATTCGCCTAACAGCGAGAACATGCAAACTCCACACAGAAACACCCTAACCAGGCCCGGGACTCGAACCCAGGACCTTCTTGCTTTGAAGTGGACGTGCTAACCACTCCACCAAATATTATATTATTATTATATATACACACCAAAACAAAGTTATTGCAAATGAAGGAGATAATCATTCATACAGGTTCTGAGTGTGTTTGGGTGTACAGGTTATTCCGGTTGTGTCTGTAGCCGTGCCGTGTTGTTTTTGTTTTGTTTTTTACCTGTGAGGAATCTGAAGGCTGGCTCCGCCTCTGAGCCCATGATTTTTATCATGTTGAAGAAGGGGAAAGTGATGCCATAGTTGGACCTGGCAAACACCTCTGCATCTCGGCCTGTCCCGGGTTCGGTGTCCCCGAACTGAGCGCACGGAAAAGCCAACACTGTGAAGTGAGTCGACCCGAGACCCCGGTGCAGGTCCTGCAGGTCTCGATAATTCTGTTCGGTCTGTTCACTGTGACTCGCCACATTTACGACCAGAGACACCTGAAACCACAGCATACGTTCATCCATCAGCGTATAACACGACACTGCCGAGTTCTGGATAGTGACCGGTCAGGCAGTGGTGATTAATGTTCTGTAACGGCTACAAATCACAGGTTTATTTATAATAACCATAATATGCACTTATTCTAATACATAACCATTTCTATAGTGACAGATAATTCACAGGGACGAGGACGAAGGAAGCCCCATACAAATGGATTTAAAACCTGAATAATCATTATGTAGTAAAGAGCGTGCGGTTTTACTGTAAGGGGTTTTATTACGTTTCTGGAAGGAGTCTCCAGTGTCAGTGATTTGAAACAATCGCAGGTTAAGGTGGAACTATAAGCTTTGTTCCATTTCCATAATGTCATCATCATCATCGTCATCTTCATCCGCTTGTTCCGGGGTCGGGTCGCGGGGGCAGCAGCCTGAGCAGTGAGGTCCAGTTGTCCCTCTCCCCAGCCACTTCCTCCAGCTCTTCCGGGGGGACACCGAGGCGTTCCCAGACCAGCCGAGAGACGTAGTTCCTCCAGCGTGTCCTGGGTCGGCCCCGAGGTCTCTTCCCGGTTGGACATGCCCGAAACACCACACCAGGGAGGCGTTCGGGAGGCGCCTCAAGTGGCTCCTCTCAACGCGAAGGAGCAGCGGTTCTACTCCGAGCTTCTCCCGGATGACAGAACTTCTCACCCTAATTCCATAATGTAAAATATCACATTAACAACAACAACAACAACAACAAACTAACTAGCTAGAGTAGAGAGGGTAGAGAGCATCGTCACTAACTGCATCTCTGTGTGGTGCGGAGGATGCGCTGCTGCCGACTGGAGGAATGTGAGGAGAGGGGTGAGGACGGCTGAGAAGGTATCAGACCCCCCCCCCCCCCCACCAAAACCCAGACAGCCCCTCCTCAACCCCACACACCTAG
>JBCNYH010000012.1:3924494-3943251 GCA_039654325.1 Tandanus tandanus | reverse complement strand
GGGTATATGGATATAGTATGTGTAGTATAGTGTGTACAGTGGATATAGTGTATAGTGTACAGGGTATATGGATATAGTATGTGTAGTATAGTGTGTACAGTGTATATAGTGGATATAGTGTACAGGGTATATGGATATAGTATGTGTAGTGTATATAATGGATGGAGTATGTGTAGTATATATTATTAGCAACTCACTAAGGCTATAAACACACACCGATACTCCAGCAGAATCTCGTGCGCATAACACACTAACCCAGGTATTAGATAAACTTATATAACATATATTCAACACACACACACACACACACACACACACACACACAGAGCTTTCTTTCTCACCTTTATCATAGCTGATGATGCTCCGCTCTACGTCTGTGCGCGCGTGAGTATGTGATGATGATTATAATGAGAGATGAGGGAAGATGCGGAAGCAGCACACTGGCAGCAGCTTTTGACCAATCACAGGTTTGGGAAAGGGCGGGGCTAAAGATGTACTTAGACCAATAAGATTGCTGACGCACCTGAAACCTTAATCCCCTTTCATGTTCATGTCGTTTCTCACCAGCAGGTGGCGCCAATAGTGCCAAAAGAAACAGACTAACAAAATGGAAAAAAACTCATCAGAAAAAAATTATTTAGTATAGTATTAAAAATATTTGATATTAAGTTGAACTAGAAATGATAATGCAGACTGAAACTCTGGATTAATGAAACTATGAATGATGACCAGATAAACTTTGTTTATTTATTATTTAACATCTTTATTTTACTTATATTTCTTTTTCAAAATACAAAAACATTTTAAAAACCATCTTAACATTTAATAAAAAAATTGAATAATATTACTGTTGTAAATGCTGATTAATTTTTTTTCGCTACTTAAAAACACGACCGTGATTTGTATCTAGCTTTTAGAAAGTCCTTATTTTGAAAGTGTTTCGAGGGTGAAGGTCTGCGCTCTGACGTGTATATTATATTTATCACGTGGACATTCATCCGTTTTTATTTTTCCGTCTATACAGTCTATTTGAATCTTTTATGCGTAACAGAATAATTCAGTTTTAATTCCCTCTAAACTGCTCAACTACAACAAATACAATCTTACAATATTTAATCATACAATGTTTACATTTTACTTGGTGACATTCCATGATTTCTTAAAAATAATAATTTAATTAAATAAATATCCTCTTAAATGTTCATAGAATGACAGACACTGATATAAAACAAACACATTACACTATTAATAAGCACAATATTTAGATTTTATTTGTTCGCTCTGTACAAACGCATTACAATCTGAAATAAATTCTGAAATGGTGCAACATTCTGATCTTTTGGCAAAAGTAATCTGTAGAAGTCCTTTACGGTCTCACCGCAGCGCTGAAATAAACACCGGTTTAGAAAAATAACAGACACAGATCTCTGAGATTCGGAGCAGAACCGATCGTCCTCATCTTACACCCAAGAACAGGACCAGAGCTTCCAGTTCACCTTAAAAAAAACTAATCCGAGTGTTCTTACAGTAAAAAGTAAACAAATTAACAATGAAAGTATTGTTGCTACCTTTTTGAAAGACAACAGGACGTAAAATGAAATGAATTTCTGTAAGGCGTGTTCTGATCCGAACCTCTCCATCATGATTATCAGCGTGACCCGATTATTCCTTACAACAAAACCACACAGTTCCTGAACTGCGTTCCTCATCCTGGAGTTTCTGCATCGACAAGAGGCGGGGCTTAAGTTACATTTTCTCAATCAATCATAAACTTGCTGTTATGACGTCATAATTAGCTTTCTTTGACTTTAGAGCTTAGCGTGATGTAGCGGGTCGAATTCCACAGTATGGCAGGTTACATAACATTAGCTAGCATTGTGAATTAGCATGGCTCCTGAGTTTAATAACACAATCAACAGTCCACTAACTAGCCATAACCTGCTAACTTAAACTAGGTTAAAGAAGATAACTATCAGCTAAGCTAACATGATTATATAGTGTTGCGAAAACCTGAGTGGAGATTAACGCGCCAGGAAAGGAAAATACGATGCGACATGCTCAGGTCTTAAGCTCCGCCCACACACGTTCTATTCTCCGAATTTCTACAGAATGGTGATCTTCCTCTTGTAATATTTAAACACACGGTATAATGAGCCGCCATCGGGACACGCCCACTTCACACATCCTCCCCGAAATTTACAAAAACAAAAAAAAAATCTTCAGACCAATCAGGAGTCATGGTTACACGCATGAGAACAGAACACACTCTGAGTTACAAAAATAAATTAACCCCCCCCCCTCCCCCTCTTCAGTCTTTCACCTTAAATGTTTACACTTTGTTCCTTCACTTCATCCTCCTCCACCTCTATCAGCACCGTCTCCACCTGGTTCTCCACAATCACTCCATCCTGCAGCTCCACTCGTTCCTCTATCATCACTCCGTCCTGCAGAATAACCTGCTGCTCCATCACCCCATCCTGCAGCACCACTTGCCCCTCCACCATCACTCCATCTCGCAGCTCCATCTGTCCCTCCATGATCACTCGCTCCTCCACCATCATTCCATCATGCAGCTCCACCCGTCCCTCGATCACCGCGCCCTGCAGCTCCACCTGCTCTTTCAGCACTCTGTCCTGTAGCTCCACCTGTTCCTCCACCATCACGCCGTCCTCCAGCTCCACCCGTTCCTCTACTGAGGCGCCCTCCTCTTGGTGGATTGCATGCTGCTGTTGTAGGTGAGCGGTGAGCTCCGGGGCATGGGTGAACCACTGGTCACACAGCGTGCAGTGATTGGGTTTGTCACCTGTGTGGATCACCAGGTGATCTTTAAACTGATCCCAGCTGTTAAACACGTCACCGCACACCTGAGGAACAAACATCATCATTACCATCACCACCTTCATTATCATCACCACCATCACCCTCAACCACCACCAGCACATCACCAACATCTTCAATCACCACCATCGACATCACATGCCCACCACCATCACCACCACCAGCACATCACCACCACCACAACCATCACTATCACAACCATCTCCATCATAATCACCAACACCAGCATCTTCATCATCACCACATGCCCACCATCATCACCCTCAACCACCACCATCATCACCACCACCATCATCTTCATCATCACCACCACCATCACCCTCAACCACCACCTGCACAATCATCATCATAACCATCTCCATCAACCACCACCAGCATCATAATCACCACCACCAGCATCTTTATCATCACCACATGCCCACCACCATCATCACCCTCAACCACCACCATCATCACCACCACCATCATCTTCATCATCACCACCACCATCACCCTCAACCACCACCTGCACAATCATCATCATAACCATCTCCATCAACCACCACCAGCATCATAATCACCACCACCAGCATCTTTATCATCACCACATGCCCACCACCATCATCACCCTCAACCACCACCATCATCACCACCACCATCATCATCATCACCACCACCATCACATCACCACCACCACCACCTTCGTCATCACAACCATCACCACCTTATCACCACCACTACCATCATCACCATCACATCACCAGCGCCATCACCATCATCATGTCCACAGTACACATTTTCAGGTGGGGGTGTAGCACGTGCCTCTGTTCAATCTACCTAACGGAGCTCAGCTGTAAGATCAGAGTGAAATAATCACAAAGTGCTGTAGCCCTGATTTCACCCCACCTGACATTCGTAGAGTTTTTTCCGGCCTTTCTTCGCTCCCTCGCCGTTCTGACAGGCAGACAGGTGACACTTCAGCGTGCTGTTCCGGGCAAACCGCTCATGGCAGTCTGGACATTCGAATGGTTTCTCACCTGCGCGCACACACACACACACACACACACACACACACACACACACACACACACACACACACACACAGAATAACTCTGTAACTAAAACACTATATCACACACACTGTACAAACACTGAGTGAGGATGTAGCGACAGCGCCATCTGGAGGCAGTGAAGAATGCGAGCGATTCGTACCCGTGTGTTTCCGTAGGTGCTCTTTGAAGTGCCCGAAGTGGTCGAACTCTTTACTGCAGTACACACACATGTGTACTTTCTTCTTCAGCTTCCTGTTAAGCTCCTCGGCATCGTAGTGAGATGTGTTGATGTGCTGTTTGAGCGCCCCCTCCCGCGCGTACATCTTACCACAGTGCTTACACGTGAAAGGTTTGTCCGAGCTCGCTGTGTGCGTCTTCATGTGCTGCTTCAGGTGGTAAAAGAGTTTAAAGCAGCGATCACACTTCTCACAGCGGAACATGTTGTCGGAGACCTGCACTTCCACCAGCTCGATTCCCTCCAGAGCTTTGGTGGCCATCATCGCCTCCTCCTGCAGATCCCCCGCCTCCTTCTTCATATTCGGCGCCCCCTGCTGGTATTTACTGGTGATGTCAGCGAGCAGCGCGAGGGCGGAGTCATCTGTTTCCCTGCCTCCGTCCGTCACCTCCTCCTCCATCACGCACTCCTGGACGATGGCTTCTTCGCCGACCTCCACCTCGATCTCCACCTGCCCGGGCTCTGCCAGCGGCAGCGTTTCCGTGATTACGTTTGATGTCTCTGCGATTTTTCTCTTCTTGGTTTTGGGTTTATCAGAGAGGGGCTGGGGCTCAGAACTCAGCGTGATGCTCCTGTCTACATTCTTTACTCTGAGGAAAATATAAACAACACAAAGAGCAGAAATATGACGTAGGAGACTAAAGAATAAGGAGAGACAAGAAATAAAATACAACTCGGTGGGAGACGCAGGGCGGGAGATGTCGAACCTGTTGTTTAGAGCTTTAATCGCTTCCTGCATCTGTAGATATTCTGCTGCTCTCCAAACATCCATCACTTCCTCCTGACCGCTCAGAGCGAGCGTGGCCGTGTAGGTGAATTCCATCAGGTAACGAAACGCACTGTTACTCACTCCTACACACACACACACACACACACACACACACACACACACATGACCCAAAGAGAGAGTTTAGTCAGAAATGGTCACATTGAGGTCATTTGAGCACGGTCATGTTTTGGTGTTCCATCAGAGATCTGTTGTCAGAAATTAATGAGGAACATCAGTGTGTGTGTGTGTGTGTGTGTGTGTGTGTGTGCGTGTGTGTGCGTGTGAGCTGTACCCTCAATCTCCACTAGCGGCTCCTGAGTGTAATCCTGGAAGAACTTGTGGAAGAACTGACTGCAGGCGGCCAGCACAGCTTTATGTGCTCGAAACTGATGACCTGCAGCACACACACACACACACACACACACACACACACACACACACAGAGAGAGCGTTCTCTTCTGTTCATGAGGATAGAGATGGTGGTTCTGTTCTGAGGCGTGGGTTCTCACCATCGACGATCAGCGTGATATCTGTGAACTGGTCCAGTTGTCTCTGTTCGTTCAGTTTATCCAGCATGACTTTGTAATGAGCGGGAAACTCGTGCTCATTTTTTTCCACTCCTCCATCATCAGACATGGTGGAGAGTTTATCCTGGAAATGACAGTAAGGGAAAATATACACAAAAGTAGCACAGGATTGGCAATTTATCACCTAATCAGACACAATGTGATGTGAAAATGGTGTAATTATGGTGCAGACAATAAGGGAAGTACAGAAATTTTTTAAAAATAAAAATAAATTAATTAATTAAATAATTAATATAAATAAATAAAAATAATTAATTAATTTTCTCAATTTAAGATCATAATTAACTCAATTTATTTTATGAGGTCTGTACAGTGCACACACAGACCCGAATCCCAAATCCATTCCTATTAGGAATACAGTGCCCTACATAGGGTGTATACACCACTCTCTCACTCCCTGTGTAGTGCACTTGTATATGAAGTAGAGATCCATTTGGAATTTAGCCTGTGCTTGCTAGCACTGAGAAACAGGAAGCTGCTTATTTACGCAAAAAGTACACTGTGCAACATCTCTAAATCCTCACAGTCCTGCCTTCACAGCGTGATTAAACACTATTAACGCTAAAGCAGCCCCAAAACTCCTTAAACTATTCCTAAACACCGGATTCGAAACTCGGCCTCAAGCAAACTGAAGCCAAATTCGCCATTTGTTATTTGACTCATTGTTGTTACGTCATCAAATCGCGCATTAAAATGCACAAATCCGGCTATTTTTGCCCGTCAACTGAAGAGTAGGGACCGGTCGCGGCGTCGTGACGCGTGTGTACTCACCCTGGGTAGCCCTGAATGTAAAGTTTTATGGAGTTATTTTAATAATCGTGTACCGCGTCGTGCTTCTCAACGTCGTGCTTCGCTCTGAGGGGAAAAAAAAAAAAAAAAAAAAGAGGGCGGGCGCTTTTTCGCTCAGGACTCCACTTCCCAGAAGGCCACGCGCTTCGCTGGGTCAAACGCGAGGTAGATGGCGCGCGAGGACCAGGTTTTCCCGGCATCCGTTTTTCCTGTCAGTGGTGAAGTGATTCAGGAAGTTTCCAAAATGGAGGAATAATGACGTTTTTACTCCCAATAACTTAAACATAACATTTAATTTATTACATTTTAAATCTACTTCAACCTTTACATGTTTAAATTAAAAATTAAACCGTTAATTATGAAACCTGGCACGTCATTTATCGCTCACTCATTGGTTGAACCAGTTAATGCTACTAGGGTCAGGCGACACCGGGTGAACATCCAGAACAGGGCTAACAGCCATACACACTCACTCATGGGGCAAACTGGAACAGCCAGTTAGCCTAATGTGCATGTGTTTGGACTGTGGGAGGAAACACAAGCCTGGCGAGAACACGCGAACTCCACACCGAGACGCCCGAGGCCGGGATTTGAACCTAGGCCCTCTTGCTGTGAGGTGGACGTGCTAACCACTGCACCACGGTGCTGCCAATCCTGTCCTTAAATACAAACTTCGTCATGTAGAGAAGTACCAAACGGTCCACTCTACATTCCAGGAAGTTAATATCGTGTTAACCCTGCGATGGCCTGGCGAGCTGTCCAGGGCGTACCCCGCCCTCGCCCAGAGTCGGCTGAGATGCGACTCTGCGCCAGCCTCCCCGCGACCCTAATTAGGATCAAGCGGCTCAGAAAATGAACGAATGAATGATTAGGAAGTTAAGAACGACTCCCGTGGGTGGCCCACATCTTCCCAAACCCGACCCCCGAGCGATAATGCCTGTAACGAGCTGTGAGGAGAACCCTGAGTTTGGTGGTGATGGGATGTAAACTATGTTCCGAGGTCTGCGTGCGGAGTGTTTTTCGGTGAGGTGTGTAGATCTGCGAGAATCTTATTGAATATCAGTCCGAGTTTGTGGTTCAGGTCGGTGTGTCTCAGGTGAGCGAATCATTAACGGGTGAAGTTCGTAGTTCGTTTTTCCACTGGAAGCTTCTGTGAAATAGTAAATGTTCTGAAGCTCAGCAACCTTTGTCCATTTCCACCAGTTTGTAGGTCACATGACTTGAAAAAGAGGTGACTCGTTAATAAAGTCAGATCCATTTTCTCGGTTCTGAGAAGGAAGTGTTTAAGATTAAACCCAGCGCCGTGGTTGTTGCTAATTTCTCTCCTGTTTATTCTGGTTTTTAAATTATTTTGTCTTTTTTGTTTGGAATAAATTACCCAGGACTCCTGATGACTGTACGATTCATATAATATAACTATCAAGCGAGCTATATAGCTATGATTTCTATCGTGAACCCAAACATTTTATGACATGATTAATAATTTTCACCCATTTAGTACACATTTTATTACTTTATATTTTTCTACTTAGATTTTACTAGCACATGAGTTATACAGTCTTGACAATTATATTTAAGCTAGCTAGCTAACTAGCATTTATTTACTTTGTTTATTTATTTTAAAGCACAACTAAAAACGTTGGTCATCTGAAGACATATTCATTCATTTTCTGAAGCGCTTAATCCTAATTTGGGTCGCGGGGAGGCTGGCGCCCATCTCAGCCGACTCGGGGCGAGGGCAGAGTACACCCTGGACAGCTCGCCAGGCCATCGCAGGGCAGAACCACGCTGATGGCTATTCAGCTACTCTTTAAGAAAATCAGCAATGGTTCCATGTTCAAACACTGAACAATTAATGTTGAGCTTCACTCAACTGAACTCGCGCTGAGCTACACACAGCAACAGGCTTATTCCACAGCAGCCTCACTATCCGCATGTTAGTGTTAAAGTTAAACAGAAAACTTACCCGACCCATGAGAACACTTCGTTCATTTGAACGATGAGATCATTTTGGCAAGATTTCACTCTTATTCCTTGCACCTATCCGATGATGGAATAATTATCGGACTCCAGAGACCGGAAGGCTTCCATCTGCTTTCTCCTGCTCCGGTGAAACAGCGTCCACAGTTAGTTCACAATATCTGCAAACTGAGCACTCGGGCATAGATAGAATTTTGTCCGATAACACCGTCATCTGAAGGCTGTACGGGTCAATTACATCACGTAAAGCTATTTTCTCACAGCATCTCCGCTGTGTAGTGTAGAAAGTTTGTCCTCCTTCGCCGTGCCGACACGCACATGCGCAGAAGCCTGTTCTCAGTATAGTAACATTTGGCCGATCAGCACTATTAACTCCCAAGCTAGCTAGCTATTTAGAAATGATTTGCTAGTTTTTATTTTTAGAGTTTATGTCATTTGTGATTAATATTGTTACATTAACACCATTGTAATTGCTGTTACATTTCGTAATTTATTTTTAAATATACATTTAATGATTTTGTAATGTACTGGAGCTAGCTAAATTTCTAAATAAATAATGTTTTGTGAAATAACGTGGACACTTGTCTCCCTTTATCACTTAAAGATCTTTTAACTTGCCGGTGTTTCGACTGATATTATAGTAAGAATAGCAGCTACACATTTTATTGCTAGTTACACAAAGCAATTTCGTGTGAGCAACGCGGAAGGTACTGTGACGCGCCAAGTTTTGTTCCATAGGAAATTGTGCATGTGTTTGTATGTCCGCAGTCCACGAGTGCGCGCTCGGCCCTAGTAAGTTATTACCTGTCGCGTGAGTTATTGTTCATGTTATTATTACTAGACATTGGAGAGCTTACGGAAATTGTACTAAAGTAAAGTAATATTACGACAGTCATTACATTTACATAGACAGGAACTTTCCAATAGGTCTAACGCCAGGATCTAATTACATCATTACAATTTCAACTTCGTCTTCAAGTTAGACAGAACATGCGTGTGTCCAAAGACTCGGAAGAGGTAAGTTTTTAAATTCGAATTCATCCACTAATGACACAGTAACTAATGTCATGACAGTAGTGATGTTGTTATTATTATTAGCATAAACACATCATTCAGGTAACGTAACTGATGTTAGGCCCTATTATACAACAACTAGGATCTGACATTATGTATGCCGCATTTGTGTTTGCTCCGCCAGTCATTAAAATACAGTAATTGTGATTTATTACAGGTGATGACGATAGAAACGTGGATGAACATCAGGTCAGGTAACAGAGAGTTGTTTGTTATGAGGAGTTTAACACCGGTGATGTTATCAGTCCTGCTGACAGTGAACATCACATACTCCAAAGTCGAACTGTAAACTGAAGACAAGTCAGAACATGAACGGGTTCAACAATACAAATCAGTGTGAATCCAAACTGTGATTTCATGCCACACACACACACACACACACACACACACACACACACACACACCAGACAGATTTTCAGTGTTATTTATTGTTCTATTAAAGTTTAAAGACCTTACGGAAAATGGTGTGCTGTTATTTCTCACAATACTGTAACACTGAAACCCCACACAGCCACAGTGTTCAGATCATATCATAATCTCTAATGTTCACTAAACACCACAGCTGTGAGCAAACGCAGATCTGTGAGTAAAGGGGTTCTACCTCGAGAGCAATACCTCACAGAGTTCTACCTTTAAATGAGCACACCGTGTCCTGTGTGGCAGTAGGAGGCCTGGAGTCAGGAGTGTTGGGATTTTTGAGATAAAGACTTTCCAAAATACACCAACCTTTAAATATCAATAACACACTAACGGCAAAATGTAGAACCCAGTGCACCCACAAAAAAATCTTTAAAACCAGTGAATATAACTCAGTGCTAAAAATGAGGACGGCTTGTTTGTGCAGCTCCGCGTCCTGCGTCCTGCCTCTTGTGTCCTGTGTCCTGTTCTGCTGTAGGTGTGGACGATGTGTTATGTGATTTAACCTAGAAACAGCTCTTCACTCGTGTCTCCAGGGGGCCATTAAATTAGATTGGTTTTGTAATTTGTTAATCATTCCCGTGCTGTAAAGTTAAACTCTGAGTCCATACTCGGGACCAAAAAGTTTCGCCACAGCAGGAAGAGCGCTGACTCAGCACTGAAAAGTGCAGCGGAGCAGAAAATGCTGAAAAGCAGCAGGACGAGACGAGCGGCTCGGGGTTATTACAGAATAAATCAACAGGTCGCAGCACGTCTTCTCACGTGTTTCCGTGAGATAAAGAACACAGAGTTAGTCAGTTATACAGAGTTCCAGCAGTAAAGAGGGAAAATATCTCCAGATCATTTATGTGGAATGTTGTTATAATGAAACTCATCACCATTAACACCAGTCAGTGTGGAGAACTGCATGTGGACGCTCTGGTTAAAATTCATGAAACATCTCTAAACATGTGTTTATGTGGTTCTCAGTAAGATATGGGAGGGGAAGTGGGCGGGGCTTATGGGGAACTTTGTCCTACTTCTGCAAAACAAGTGGGGTATAAATAGGACAGGGTCCAGGCATGTTGTTTATTGATCTCAGACGGCTGGAGAGAAAATCTGCACCGACTGAAAACTTGTGGGGGGAAAAACAACACGTAAGGCTGGACATTGTTCTTTTTCTTATATTTCTTATATAATAACATCAGTAATGTTTTAGTGTTCATCCATTCTGTATTAAATCCCTGGAACAGCTGTATAACTAATATCTACTGAATATATAATGTGTATAATGTATCATATAGCCTGAAAATAGAATAAATCTAAACATAACAGTTTACTTTTCGTTTCTTGCATCTGAACACGTGAAATATAGGTCATGTGACAAGTCAGGACTAAAACTGCAAACATATCTACATTGAAATATAAATGTTAATTATTATTATTATTACCATCATCATTATTATTATAATATAAAATACAAATCTTATATAATATGCTAATTTCATTGAAGATTTTTGTATAATAATAATAATAATAATAGTAATAATAATAATAATAGTAATAATAATAACAACAATAATAATAATAATAATAATAATAGCATCAATAATATCCTTATTCATATAAAAGCAATCTGAAATCACACCAAACTCTTTTTAACCTCATTATCTCAAGTTCATATCAAGTTCATTTCTTTTCAGCTCTTTAAATGATAAACCCTTTTTTCCCCACTAGAGTGTTTTATTTATTACATCACTTCATTTGTGGGTGGAAAAAAAACCCAATCATTTTATATTATGATGTCCCTTCCCCTTTGTGAACCGCTCATAAATCCAAATATTTTCCTTTGCGTACAAGTCCACAGTCTTTATCACCTCTAAAGTCATAAACAACCCCCCCCCCCCCCCCCAACCTAAACCCAACCCCTACTCCTGAAACTATCAGATTTTGTTTCGATCTGACTCCTCCTTCTGGAGTGTTGGTGTTGTGGGAGGTGTGTAGTCCTCCATATTAGAGTTCATACCAGCGCCTCCGTGTTTGCAATGAAAATGCCCATTTTTCACAATCCTGATGCATAAAATTAAAAAGTCCCACCAACTTTATATATATATATATATATATATATATATATATATATATACACATCTACAGTCGTGTGCAGTGAAGATTATACACCACTTTTGTCTAAAGGGCTCCTAATAAAAAGAAGTAAAAAATGACTTCTCTATAATTTTTTGGTCAAAATGTATTGAATGCTATTGTAGGCAACGAGAACCAAAAAATAATTATTCCGACAAGTATATTGAGGTAAAAGTATGGTAATAAATAAAAACACTGAAAATACCAAATTTTCAGAAAAATTGAAAGGTGTCGCAAAATGTTTTTTTTTTTTACTTTTGCATAATAATTATAGAGAAGTAATTTTTTACTTATTTTTATTAGGAGCCCTTTTAGATAAAAGTGGTGTAGAATCTTCACTGCACTCTACTGTAGATGCGAAAGCTCTAAAGACAGACCTGTGAATAAAGAAAAGTATTACACTCTGCTGACATCAACAATCCGCAAGAGAACATGCTCTGAGAAACGCACACATTGTTGAGAGAATGCCCGTTATCACGATTCCTTTATGTTTGTCCGTCACCGTTCCCGTATCTGTAGTTGTCTCATGATGCTGCGGTGGAATGTAGACAGCAGCGCTCACACTCAGAGATTTTCATCACAAATTTCTCATTCTGTGTTGGTGTAGACAGAGTGTGTGTTGGTGGGGAGGAGCGATGTGGAGGTCTCTGGGCCTCACCCTGCTGGCCAGCCTATTGGTGGTCGGCAGGGGTGAGAGCGAGACGGATGGAGCGAGATGTAAACCCGCGGCCGTGTGGAAGATTGGCAATGTGGAGCCGCTGAAGGACAGCCTGGGGCGAGTGACCGTGGTGGCCTTCCTCCAGGCCAGCTGATTGTTCTGTCTGGCGCAAGCAGCCAGGTCACACACACACACACACAGACACACACACACTTGCTTTAACAATACTACAATAAGAAAATATACCTCGTGTCCTCAGCTCAGAGGTCAGATTGTGTAAGGCGTTCTTGGCGTGGCAGGTGTTCACTGATGTTGATCTCCCTGCAGACTGGATCTGCTGCGCCAGACGCTGGAGGAAGCAGGTTTTGTAAACATCACGTACATGGTGGTGAATAGCAAGGATGAAAAGTCTCAACGTTTTCACTTTCTACTCGAGAAGAAGCTCTCAGATAAAGTCACTCTGTACAAGCAGGACACTGAAGATCTTGATGTTTGGAGCATAGCCAAGGTTGAGAAGGACGACTTCCAGATCTATGACAGGTTGGTTTTGCTTAATAATTTATTAATAAGGAGGCCTGAGGTTGTGTTCCTGGAGATTGTAGCTTGAGATTTAGCAAGGGATGAACTGCAGGTTTAAATAAACCCCATTTGGATTATGTTTAGATGTGGACGTCTCACACATCACCTGTCTCTGCCGTATACAATCCTGAGCCAGCCACATGTGGAGGAGGCCATCAGAAACGCCTACTGCTCCGCTGTGTGTGGAGACTGCGGCTTGGAGGTACACTATATAGTTACACACATGACAGGAAACATGGCACCGAGAAGGACGCAGGTTGCAGTTTATATGTAGATGAATAACCCGTACATGACCATGTGGGTGTGTTAAATGAGTGAGCATGTGCAAATTGGAACAGCTGCAAATGGGTGTGTCTTTGAGTCCATATATGGCAATATGAGCAATTCTAAGTGGGCATGTCTTAAAGGCCATAAGTATAATTGTCAATGAGAATATCTGGAAGGGAGAAAGGCACTGAGAGGTGTGCCTTAAAGTCAGAAATAGTAAAGTGGGTGTGTCTTTGAGTCCATATGAAAAGTGTAAAGAAGACACACCCATCTGTCCCATTTAAAAACACCAATTTGTTCTATTCTGATGTTTAATTTTTTAACTCAGTGTGTTTGAATCATAGAGCTCTGATCACCTGGAGGCATGTAACAGGACCAAGGAAGAAAAACCAGAGGAAGAAATACCAACAAAAGAAGAGGATAACCACCACCACCACCATCATCATCCTCATCATCATCATCAGCATGGCCACCATCATCATGAAGGACATCATCACAGAGGTCATCACCATGGCCACCATCCTCATGATGGTGAAGAGAGTCATAGTCATGGTGTCTCAAATCACCAACATGGCCACGAGGGCCAAATCTTTGTAGGGCAGGCCCAAAGAAGCTCAATAGATCTGGACCAGATTCAGAGGAGGCAGTTAGATTTGGGACAGGCCCATGTGGGGCAGATAGATTTGGGACAGTTTGGAATTGGAAGTGTAGACCTGGATCATGTAGCTGATGATGTAGGGAATCAGCAGATGATGCGGCGTCCCTGAGTTTCCAGGTGAAAACACCCATTCATGTGTCAGCATGGGGCGCTCTCCGACCCTTCCAGCTGATGCTGACACTGACGGCGTCTGATTGGCCAGCACCTTAAGGAGAGGCCAATCTGACACTGTGATGAGCCGTTGACTGCTCCCTGTCTCTGACAGGAGCTCACGGCAGACAAAAACGGTGTCAGGGAAAACTGACAGTGACGCCCCGCCCTCATTGGTAACTGACAGCAGCCTCAGCCAATCTGAGCCTGACCTGCAGGGATAAGCCAATGAGAATGACAGGTGATATAAGCAGGGACGAGAACTTAAGACTAATGACACACTGGCAACTTTCATCACTCTGGGTGCAGTAGATCAGCAGTGCCCTCTGGTGGGCAAATCTGTCCAACCAGAGAACAGAATTTCATCCAAAATCCCAATATTGCTTATTTAGATTTCTGCTGTTAATTGACAGTTATGTATTAGCACTATCTTTTAATGCGTCAAATACCTGACATGCTAACTGAACTATATAGAAACTAGAAGACGGTAGCTATTTAGCAAGTTAGTTTATCACAGTTTTATTAGAAACGAATGAACAATTATTAGCAGTTCAAGCCGAGTCAGAAAGTTGCCAGTGTATCGAGCTATCACCTGGACCCTGACAGAAAATCGCCAACAAGTATTGACACCTCCGATTGTCCCAGGAATGAACCATCACCATCACTTACATTAATTAATGATCCTCATTTCACATGTAAACACAACACCTACTAGAACGTAATCTTATACAGTTTGAAAAGGCTAATACACGAGAATCCGCTAACAACAATAATAATTAGCTAAAGCAGGGATGTCCAATCTGATCCACAAAGGGCCGGTGTGGGTGCAGGTTTTCAGTTCAACCAAGCAGTTGCCTCACCCTCCACCTGTTTCAATCAATATCAAAAAAAAAAAGAAAGAAAGAAAAGAAAAAAGAGACTAGATTGCACATTAGTGTTTCAATTTTGAAACCAGGGGGCAGCCATCTTGGTAAGACCACCTTGCTTTAAGAAAAATGAAGCTGTTGCAAGACAACACAGCTCGAAACCATGTGAATTTTACTGCTGACGGTCAGAATACCTTAAATTCTTATAACTTGACCAATAATTTCACTGATATTTGTAACTAATCGAAAAACAATAATAACAACAATTTAAAAAAAGCTCTGCGTTGCTAAAATTTGGCACAAAAAAAGGGTTAAAATGAAATGTACACCTTGGATGTAATTATTTCTATTTTCCCCATCTTTTTTGTAAGCTATTTGAGTATAACGTTCGAAGGGGAATTGGTCTCACCAAGATGGCACCAGTCTGGCTTCAGGTTTTGCCAAATGCAAACGATAAGATACACGATTCAATCATTTTCTGAGATCAGCGATTGAAACAGGTGGAGGGTTTGGCTACTGATTGTTTAAAGTGAAAACCTGCACCCACACCGGCCCTTTACGGATAAGATCGGACATCCCTGAGCTAAAGCTACGATGCTCTGGTTCTAACCCAACGTTTTCAACAATTCTACAACATGTGCTAGCAGATTACAAATTGTATTTTACCCTCCACCCCCCACCCCCACCCACCTCCTGTTAGAATGTTTGTCTATCTTCATAAACACACCGATGAAGTTCTTCTGATTGACAGCTCGAGCTTGCCGTATCCAATAAACAATTCAACTTCCTGAATACTTGTCCACGCTTTAAACGCGGGGTGATGGTTCATGCTGTTGACAATCGGAGGCCATGTTGGCATGCTTCCTCCTCCGTTGAGACTCTCCGAGGCTTTAATGACGTCAGGTGCAGAAACTATGCCGTAGTGGCGCCTGACTGATCCTCAGCCGATCAGAGAGAACGAGGAACACTGCACAACATGACACACTAGTAATATAGAAGGTTTAGGAGTAAGTATTAGCATTGTGTTCACATCTTCAAGCCTATGGCTATTAGCATACAATGATGAAACGGATGATGGAAAAGACCACAGACTGGATGTGCGCCACTATGGGGACCCTAGGGATAAAACCCTACATTAAATGATTCTTTGTTGAAAAATATTACAAGAAATGATGATTGGCATGGGATAACCCTACTGCACATATTTAGCATTAGATAACGCTTCAATGTCTAGCTTACTAGATTAGCGCTGGGTCTGAAGGGGTTAAACATGAGAAATCTTTGCTATGTGATAATATAATCTAGAAAGCTAAGCTTAGGTAAAATATCTGTTGTATCTACAACACACACACACACACACACACACATTATTATTATTAATATTATTATTATTGCGATGTGTGAAATATTTTGAGTACTTCATGAAGGTTTTCTGAAAAAGTTTATTAAACCAGAAAACCTGATGCACCGTAGAAGAAATGTTCACACTCACACTGATAATGATGGAGAAATACGTTGTGTGTTTGTGTGTGTGTGTGTGTGTGTGTGTGTGTGTGTGTGTGTGTGTTCTCACATTGTTAAATTGTGTTAGACCTTCACAAATAAACATTATTAAATAATTTGTGTTGTCTGTGTTTAATTACAAAATAATCTGTGAACATTTTAATACGTTATTTACCATTCCATTCAAATCCTAATTAGGGTCGCGGGGGGGGCTGGTGCCTGTCTCAGCCGACTCTGGGCGAGGGCGGGGTACACCCCGAACAGCTCACCAGGCCATCGCAGGGCCATCACACATATAACCATTCACACTCACTCTCACACCTAGGGGCGATTTGGAACAGCCAATCAGCCTACTGTGCATGTTTTTGGACTGTGGGAGGAAACTGGAGTACCTGGAGGAAACCCACGCAAGCACGGAGAGAACATGCAAAATCGAACCCAGGACCTTCTTGTAGTGAGTCGGACGTGTTAAGCACTGCGCCACCGTGCTGCCCAAGTATAAATATTCACATTTTTATTGTTTTGTCATCAGTTCTGTCTGGACTGTTTTTTTTTTAATTCTTATTTATTTACATATATACTGGGTGTAACTGTGGTTTGTGCATTAATCTGTTATTTATTACTCTATTACACTAATATCCCTAAATGTATACTATCTATAAATAATGTTGAGATATGAATGAATAAATAAGTGGTGTCATAAGGCTTCAAAAGTGTTGTGAAGTTTGATTTGGATTTTCAGGCTTAAGAAGCTGCAAGTAATAAATAAATAAACCTTGATTGAAGTACTTTGGGAGAGATGGTGGTGTAGTGGTCGGCACGTCCGCCTCACAGCAAGAAGGTCCTGGATTCGAGTCCCGGGCTCAGCGAGGGCGTTTCTGTATGGAGTTTTCACGTTCTCCCCGTGCTTGCGTGGGTTTCCTCTGGGTACTCTGGTTTCCTCCCACAGTCCAAAAACATGCACAGTAGGCTAGCTGGCTGTTCCAAATTGACCCTAGGTGTGAGTGTGAACGGTTGTATGTGTGTTGCCGTGCAATGGTCTGGGGAGCTGTCCAGGGTGTACCCCGCCTTCGCCCGGGGGCGGCTGAGATAGGCTCCAGCCTCCCCGTGACCCTAGTAGGATTAGGAGTTTCAGCAAATGGGTGAGTCAGTAAAGTACTTTATATGGTTGGCTTAAAACAAACCAGTTTAAACTGGTCTTTGTTTCGTAGCTGGTTCCTCTCCTTTTCCTTTCATAAAAAACAACAGCAACAATTATTATGATGATTATTATTATTAATATTGCGTCTAATTTTTTAATCCATATTTCTTCACCGACAGAGGGCGCGTCTGTGCTATAAATTTCCTTTACTGTTGCCCCGCCCCACTCTCTTCCTGGCCCCGCCCTCTATCCTGGTCATCGACATTTGGCGCAATTTTAAACCCCACACTTCCAGCCTGCTCCGGTCCGGGACGACCTCATGAATATTAATAAGGTCTGGGGAACACCACCCCACCACCCCCTCCCGGTTTAAGCCGAGGCTGATTGGCGGCCGTGGACTCCGCCCCTTGGCCCCGCCCAACTGAGAGAGTGTTTATGAAGTCTGAGCAGAGACTCAGCTGTTTCACTGCACCGCCATCTTCTCTCTCTCTCCACACAGAAACTCTTAAACATGGACATTATTATTGCTTTCATTTATCTCATACTCTCACAGGCGCACGGACCAAATATTTATTAAAATGATTCCAAGAAACCAAAAATGTCCTGTTTCCCTTCCTGTAATTATTCTTAATAATCACAGACTGAAAAATATTCATCAAACTTCACTCAACTTATCAAAGAAAATATCTGAAATATAGCTCAAGTTATCTCCCATTTCTTATGTTTATTATAAACCAAATATTAGATATTAAATATTTGTTTCTTTCTAGAATTAAAGTGTTTTAAATTGAATGTTCAGTGTGATGATAAGTGTGATGATGCTCAGTGATGATGCTCAGTGTGATGGTGTTTATTGTGGTGGTCAGTGTGATGATGTTTTCACATATTCAGTGTGATGTTTAGTGTGATGATAGTGTGATGATGTTCAGTGTGATGATGTTCAGTGTGATGATGCTCTGTGATATTCAGTGTGATGTTCAGCATAATGGTGTTCAGTATGATGATGTGTGATGTTGAGTGTGATTATGTTCAGTGTGATTATGTTCAGTGTGATGATGCTCAGTGTGATTATGTTCAGTGTGATGGTGTTTATT
>JBCNYH010000012.1:3911319-3923220 GCA_039654325.1 Tandanus tandanus | reverse complement strand
TCAGTGTGATGATGCTCAGTGTGATGATGCTCAGTGTGATTATGTTCAGTGTGATGATGCTCAGTGTGATGATGCTCAGTGTGATTATGTTCAGTGTGATGATGCTCAGTGTGATGATGCTCAGTGTGATTATGTTGTGTGATTATGTTCAGTATGATGATGCTCAGTGTGATTATGTTCAGTGTGATGATGCTCAGTGTGATTATGTTCAGTGGGATGATGCTCAGTGTGATGATGCTCGGTGTGATGATGCTCAGTGTGATGATGCTCAGTGTGAAATACTGATGTATATTATGTGTTCATGACCCTGTAATCTTCACCATGAAGTTTCATCCCTCTGAAGGTTCTGGAACACATTGTGATGTTTGAATGGTTTATTTCTGTACTCTTGTCTCTTCACCCTGACTCTGTTTCCTCCCCCGCATGTTTCCTCAGCAAATAACCCTTCATTACAGAAGGTCAACGAGCGTGTTGAAGCAATAAAGTGCCACAGTGGGAGGCTTTACACGCTTAATTGGCCTGAAGACTGGATATGGACAAGCAGAGACTGATGGGTAATTACCTGCGATGTCCTGAGAGGCGGCGAGTGAGAGCAGCTTCGTCTGATTCAATCAGACACACGCAGGGTTGCTAAGTGCATCCAGGCCGCGTAATTAGCTGATCTGCTTTCTCTGTGCGCACTTCAGTCTCCGGAACCCCTCACTGCGTATTTTTCCCATCGCTCCAAGCATTAGTGCCTCGTGTGTGTTGATCTTACCTCCCATAATGCACCTCCTGTCTCCAGCATGGCTCTGTGTAACTGCACAGCGTTAGTGTCTCGCACACTTCACACTCATGTTAATGGAGATGAGCAGCGCATGATTATTAGCGAAGAAAAAGAGAATGTTCGGTTGTGCTTAGAACCTGCTTTAAAACCGCCAGCCCAGACGAGTCAGAACAGTGTGTGTGTGTGTGTGTGTGAGACACGCTGAGTTCAGATGCATGCTGAAGTGTCACACATCAACATCATATTTATACTGTGTTAATTTCCGCAGCTAAAACACATGAATTAACATATAGATGTGTATGCTGTTACATTGTAATAACAACAAAATCAACATCCGCTCATCAACATCATCATTAACATCATTATTACCACCATCACTAACACCATAAAACAAAGGAGCTTTTATTGAGCTGAAGAAAAATACGATGTGAAATTTTACAGCTTTGTCTGGAGGTGTGATGGCCTGAACACCTCATCACGAGGGTTGAGAGAGAGAGAGAGAGAGAGAGAGAGAGAGAGAGAGAAGATAAACTGTGTGCAATATACATCAACAAACACACTCAGACACACTCGTACTCTTCCACGCGGCTAATAGACAAGATATAAATTCACCTGAAAGTAAACAGAAGTGAAGCAGCAGCACAGACTGAGCTTTAATAACAGTCCAGCATTCAGTGTAAGCTTTAGCATAAACATTAGCAACGCCCCGATCCCATTTCCATGTTGCAGGTCTGACATGGATGTCCCCCCCGGTTTCCCCTACGAGGATATTTTACCATACGTCAGAGTTTCTGTGCTGATCTCCACAGTTCAGTGTTAGCTTAGCAAGCGTCAGTCCAGTCCGGTCGGTGCATCTCCCATCACCGCATATTGTAAACTACAGTTCCGTGGTGGATTTAAGACGTTTCCGCTGCTAGTTTATCAGCGGTGAGCAGCAGCAGTGTCCTTAATAAGGCAACAGTTCACACACACAACGCATAGCTTCATCTTGATTAGCTTCAGATTATTCCTGCATGTGTACGTTTTCACACCAGACGCACCTGAAGCAGGTAACACACAACACCTGCTCAGGGTTCACTCCTGTTTCCACTACACACACACACACACACACGTTAACTTTCACTAGTGTACAAGAACAGCTTAGCTAACTGCTAGCATGCTAAGTTCTGCTCAGAATTTTGAATGTGAACTGTATTATTACTTCTGTTTTCACAGCTTCAGAAATGGAGCAGTGCATCGTGGGTAATTCACCTCACTCCTCGTGAGGGAAGGTGAGCGAGTGTGTGTTGAAATCAGGAATGAAACACAGCTGAAAATGTGAAGTGGATTTAAAACACTTATAATATTTTATCTTTTGTACATCTGTTAAAATAATTTCTGCATATGATTTCATTTATTCTAAAAAATAATAATAATCATTAAGAATAATACTGAATACAAAAGTTTATGGCTGTTTAAATGAAACACTCATGAAATCAGAACAGTTCTCCAGAAAGGTCCGTGTTTACATGCTTAAAAAAAAAAAAAAGTGAAACAATACTGATGAGTGGACCTGCATTTTAGAGGCGTGGCCTCACTGTACATCCAATGAAATGCTCTCTGGTTTACTTGCACCCCGCCCACGTATACGAAATGATTATTAACGACTTTGGTAAATAAAAAACAAACAAAAAAACAAAACCAAAAAAAAACCACTTGGCTTCCTGTTTCACACAGAATCTCACAGATCCCGAATGAATTTAATCATCAGACGATTTCATGAGAGATTTAAACACTAAACGAGCTTATCTCTGAGAGGACACGTCAAACACACGTGAGATTCACAATTGTGTGAATGCGTGTGAAAGCAGCACTATGAGGCTTCTGTAAAGCTGGTTACCAAAAAAAACAAAACTCCTGAAATTTCTGAAACATTTCCACCACAGGAACCTTTTCAGGAACTCAGGAACTTTAGTCACATTTTGAGCAGAGAAAACATGGCTGACTTTTATAAAGTCAGGATACAGGAGGCGGGGACTACCATATACAGACACACTGATTGGTCAAAAAATGTGTTCGGTTAATCAGTGATTTTTAAAGTGTTTCATGATACAATGCAAATACTTTTTTATGTTTTAGATGATAAATGCTTAATTATTATTATTATTATTATTATTATTATTATTATTATTATCTTCAGTAATCGTATACCCAATATGACTGTAGTGCTTTCTTGGTATCTTTATGCATAGCGTTGTCTTTGATCGGCGTTTGAGTTGTGTTATTAATCATGATAATTCTGGAACCATCATTCATTAATTCATTCATACACTCATTTTAATTTTAATGAGGGTCGCGGGGAGGCTGGTGCCTATCTCTGCCGAACCTGGGCGAAGGCGGGGTACACCCTGAACAGCTCGCCAGGCCATCGCAGGGAATTCTGGAACCTTATTATTCTTATTTTACGATATTATCAACATTACACACACACACACCTCTTGCATGTTTCTTGGTGGAAATTAAAAGCGTTTGTTTCTGAGATTGGAGTAAATAAAAGAAAACATCTACACTCCGGATTTTTGGATTCCTGACATCGTAACCTGTGTTTAGGAAAAAAACAAGAAAACTTTGAAAAGCTTAAACTCCTGACGCTAATGTTCTTATTGTAAATCAGCAACATGTGCATTAAAGCATACGGTCAGCGCAGACGCTCCTTCCTTGACCTCGACAATCGTGATAGTACTTGGGTTCCTCCCACCATCACGTCGGGATCAAATCAGAATCCGGTTCCCGGTTTGTGCTCTCGTCTGATGCGGGAACTAAATCGTGTCCGGTATGGCTGTACATACAACACTGGTGTTGCCATGGATACAGTGAATCTCTCGTCCCATTGGTTCTGGGCTGGAGTGAATGTTTTTGATAACGTTGATAAATTTGATGACGATGTGTGTATGGTTCATGTTATCTTTCCCAGAGAAGACCTGAGCCAGTATCACGGTTTAGACAAAAACGGTTTATTAAAGTGTGTTCCTCTGTGTGTTGGTGAATCTCAGTCACGATAAATGATCCCAGGTTACGGGATTCTGTGTGATTCCTCACAACGACGTATTTAAAGTAAGAGCTTCTAAGAGATTCTGAAAAAGCTGCTGAAGGGCAGCAAGGGTACGTTTGTCTTTCAACTGGAAACCAACACGAGTTCCAGGTATGATAATGATCCTAAAGATATGCAACATGAGTTCAGAAATAAAGGGACGGTTCTATAACTTCAGTGTATATCTTTAAAGCATAAAGGAAATCTGCTGTACCTTCATCTAGGTGGTTCTGGAGTTTTTACTGGGAACACAGGTATTTAATTATAATTATGTTTATTAATAATATAAATAATAATAATAATAATGAGCATGTACTGCACAGGAGCGACACAATCTGATTGGTTCACTATCTGTAGGATAACAGATATTATCCAGAGTGGTTAATGACTGAACTGAACCAGTGGACAGTCACACTTTGTGATGGTCCGATTCTGAAATTCTACAAATTCAACTAAAAGGCCGTCCCAAAATATACGAAGAAATTTATGCAGTACGGCCTTCGAATTTTCAAAGGTCAAAAAAAAAACTCACTTAATTTAATCTGTGAAGCAGTTTTCTCACTTTACTAAAACCTGCGTGAGTTTAAAAATATTAAATAAACTTGTAAGTCTCAATAGTGGTTAGCACATCCACCTCACAGCAAGAAGGTCCTGGGTTCGTGTCCCAGGCTCGGCGAGGGCGTTTCTGTGTGGAGTTTACATGTTCTCCCTGTGCTTGAGTGGGTTTCCTCTGGGTACTCCGGTTTCTTCCCACAGTCCAAAGACATGCACATTAAGTTAATTGTCTATTCCAAATTGCCCCTAGGTGCGAATGGTTGTCTGTGCTGGACTGGTGAGGCTCCAGCGTCCCTGCGAACCTAGTAGGATTGGGAGGTTCAGAAAATGAATGAATAGAGGATTTTCAAGTTATTTGTTGTCACTAGAACCGCAGTAAGTTGCCGTGTTGCTGAAGGTCTGATATATGCATGTGGGCGGAGCTCACCTGCATCTGTCATGTTTAAAATATGTAAAAATAAATAATATAAATCTTGTTTTAGTCTGATTGTTATGTTCCAGTATAGTGTATATTAGAACGAGAAGCGCGCCCTCTCTGTGACATCATCACAAATTGTGTAGGACATATGACATACTGGCGGGTGAACACGGGACAGCGGGACATGGAGTCTGGCCCCGAATGGAGCATCACTAAAGCCATATTCACCCATGAAGCGACAAGCATCCATGCAAAGTGAAGGATCGTGCGTAAAATGAGCAAAGAGAGCAAAATATTTGCTCAAGCAACGCGATGTGGGCGGCTACTAGCTTCAACTTCAGAGCGCCGTGTGTAAATATCCTGTTCTTCATGACTGCACACAGAAATTCTACAAGGATGATAACCGGAAACGCCACGCCTGGGTTCACGCTTAAAAAATGGTCTGCATTTCCTGTGGGTTTATATTTATATAAAATTCAATTCAGTTCAGTGTTAATTGTATAGCGAGGTTTATAATCAACACTGTCTCAAAGCAGCTTTACACAGTAAACAAATTTAATAAAGAACTAAACTTATGATTTTAAACATTTCTCTATAAAAACTCTTTGGTGACGATGGAAGAAAAAAAACTCCCTCAGACAACACGAGGAAGAAACCTTGAGAGGAACTAGACTCAAGAGGGAAACCCATCCATTCATAAGGTACAAGAGCCTCGTCTCTATACTCACTGCGCCACAACAACAACAACAACAAAAATAATATTAATAATAATAATGATAATAATAATAATAATAATGATAATAATAATAATAATAATAATAATAATAATGATAATAATGATAATAATAATGATAATAATAATAATAATGATAATAATAATAATAATGATAATAATAATGATAATAATAATAATAATGATGATAATAATGATAATAATAATAATAATAATAATAATAATGGGAGGCACAGTGGTGCAGTGGTTAGTGCGTCCAGCTTACAGCAAGAAGGTCCCGAGTTCGGGGGCTCGGGGTGTTTCTGTGTGAAGTTTGCATGTTCTCGCCGTGCTTGAGTGGGTTTCCTCCGGGTACTCCGGTTTTGTCCCACATGTCTAAAAACATGCACAGTAGGCTAATTGGCTGTTCTAAGTTGCCCCTAGGTGTGAGTGTGAATGGTTGTGTGTGTTGGCCCTGCGATGGCCTGGTGAGCTGTTCAGTGTGTACCCCGCCCTCGCCCAGAGTCGGCTGAGATGGGCGCCAGCCTCCTAATTGGGATTAAGCGGTTAAGAAAATGAATGAGTGAATGAATGAATAATAATAGTAGTAATAATAATAATAATAATAATCCATTGCTGACTTTCATAAAGCGGAGGCTGCATAGCCGTCAGCGTGTTTCTGCCCTGCAATGGCCTGGCGAGCTGTCCAGGGTGTACCCCGCCGTCGCCCAGAGTCGGCTGAGATGGGCGCCAGCCTCCCCGCGACCCTAATTAGGATTAAGTGGTTCAGAAAATGAATGAATGAATAATAGTAAGCTGTATATGATGGTAATGTGAGCTAAAATAAACTTAAATAATATAAGACAATGATAATACAAGCTCTCACCGACCTGCTGTTTGGAACTCGTGCGGTGCTGCTGATGGTTTCACTCAGAAAGATTTTTAAACGGGAAACAAGTGAGAGTTACCTCGGCAACAAGGGCTGAGTGGTGGTGTAGCAATTTGCTTGTCGCTCGTCGCTTCATGTGTGAGTGCGGTTTAAGTGGTCTACTAGTTATGTAGGACATCCCATAATAATTATTCATCTCAGTCTTGGTGGACTATACACCTCGCCTTCATGAATACCGGTTAATGATTCTAAATATACGATGTTCATGTTCCCAGCTGAGAAATATCTCCTTGCGATACACATGTGACCCTGAGACTCCCACCTGAGCAACAAAGGCAGGTACAGGGAGGTACTTTTATTTTAGGAGTGGCACTAATTTAGAGTCATCAATCCACCTACAGGGAAGTAGGAGGAAGCTGGAGAGCCTGGAGGTAACCTGGAGGTCTGGAACCCTGGTACCACTTTATCTTCAGGGGTGAGAGGACCTGCATCTTCCTGTCTGAAATAATAAATGAGGATGGAGCGGATTATCGGCGCAGGTCTAATCCAGAGGTTAAAAAGTCTCCGCAGCGCATTGGCTCATGCATACAGCTCTTAAAGTGTTTATATGTAACCTGACTGACTCACTAAAACACACACACACACACACACACACACACACACACACACACACACACAGGGCTCATTGGATCACCAGACATTCCATCACAAATATGGCCGACTTTTGGACTACAACAGCGACGATGTAGCGACTTTGGATCGGAGAAATGAGAGGAAGGGTGTGTATCAGCAACACACACTCATGGACTGAAGTTCTCCAGCAGCTCTGGGGTGAGATACCCCACAGGCATATTTGGGGGGCATTTGGTAGGATTCTGAGGGCAAGATGGCGGCTGTGGTGCAGAATTAGGATTGAGAAGGAGACTGTGCTGCTCATCCACTCCCTGTACGACAGTGTAGTCTGGAAGAGGAGGGAGCACGGAGGGAGGAGAGGGCTCAGAGACATAGCAAGATGCCTGCGTTTCTTCTTCATCATCAGGATTAAGAACGTGATATGGCTGATCCGGATCCTGACTGGACGGCGAATCGGGAACAAGGTGGCGGGCGACGTTCTCAGACGAATATCCTCCGTCAGAGTCAATCACCATCAACTGGATGTCCAGCTTTTTCTTCTCCTTGTCGTCCTTTTCCTCATCCTTTTTCTTGCACAGCATGTTGTTCTGTTGCTCAGGTGTAAGGACGACGCCCCCTGCAGGTGTGACGTCGCTCACCTGTGCATAAAAATCCATGTTCATCCAGTTATTCCCGTCATTCCTTTCGAACTGCATTCGAATCTCATTTTGTGATTCCGGAGTCAGTACGGAGCTGCTCCTGCTGACCAGACAATGCCGCTCTTCCCTGTCAGCTTCCATCTCAAGACCGGAATCGTCATCGCCTTTGTGGGCGGTGCCTAGGCACTGAGTGGAGCTGTGATGGGAGGGGCCAAGCAGACGCTCCTTGTCTGAGCTCTCATTTTTCTCCAACGCTTCGTCCAGATCGATCTGGATAAACTCCACCCACGAGTCGTCAGGATACGAGTCAGGTTTGTACATGGGTTGACTGCTGAGCAGAGAGTTCAGTTCATCCAGTTTCCCTTTCTGTAAACATCAGACAGAGTTTTATATTAGCTCATACTCATATTCATTAAAAAGTCAGCTGTTTTGGATTAGATTTGCATATAATTTACTGTAAGGCTCAGGGTTAAGGGTTAAAGTCAGGGGTCAAACATTTTCCTTCATTCAGTTCGTTTGGTTCTTTTAACTTCCTTTACCTCCACATCATCTCAAACAGTGATGATAAATACGGATCCACCATACACTCCACCTTCATTCACACAAACGTATATGTACCTGTTTTATTTATTAGATTCAGAGTATTTTTAAATTAATAATTTAATAATCTGGCAACCCTGTAATTATCTGTTTTTTCCTCTGACTGGTTACTCCTTCCCTGAGCATGGGGCAATATGACCTGCTCCCCAATGGGTTCTTTTATTAGCGCTTGTTGCAGGTCCTATTTTGACCACTAGGAGCAATAATCACAACAACTCAATAGTGCTGACTGAGGCAGTTGGAGGGCTTTGAATGGCAGTTGGAGGGCAGTTGCAGAGCAGTTGGAAGGCTGCTGAAGGACAATTAGAGAAAGGTTGAAAGGCACTTGGAGGGCTGTTGAAGGGCAATTTGAGGGCAGTTGAAGGGCATTTGGAAGGCAGTTAGAGAGCTGTTGAAATGCACTTATGGGGCCATTGGAGGACAATTAGAGGGCAGTTACAGAGGAATTAGAGGGCCGTTAGAGAGCTGTTTGATTGCTGGTTGTTGGCAGTTGCAGGACAGTTGAAAGGCAAAAGAGTTGTGACAATAGGACACTCCTACAGAACAACAAAAGAAAACAACAAACATGGAGGAACTCTATCAGAAACTCACCACTCACTGAACCAAAACTCTCGCTGGAACACCTCGCATTAGAGTCCAAGTTACAACCTGTAAATTCCCCACTACAACTTCCACAAACCACCAGAAACATTACTTATTTGCTGCTAAAGTTGCTTCCTGTTTTCCTCTGGTTAGCTTGTTGCTAAGCTATGTCAGCTAGTTAGCATGATGCTAGGGGATTCGGTACTGACTGTTGTATCTGTGCTTAAGTTTCAGGTGAAAATGTTGCAAGAATGTTTGAAGGTTCCTTCAGTAGAACAGAACTGAGAACCCTCACATCCGAAAAGTTCAAGAAGTATTTTGTGAGTTTATATTCGATTACAGCAAAAGAAAAAACAACAACACAGACTTTGATGAAGGCATCCATTGTTTCCATTTCACACACTGAATGTCTTAGAGGAAATTATGATAAAGCAAAACTAAACCAAAACTTAATACGTCTTTAGACATTATTATTACAGTCTATTTCATGAAGAAGAAAGAAAGAGTAATAAATCCTCACACGGGGTGACATTGTACTATGAAAAGTCGCATATTTCATTTCTATAAAGAGGCACATGCTTGTTTAATGTGAGTGAACAGAATCTCATATGAATTGTATTCGTTCCTGGTTTTATTTTATTCAGAAGTTCACTAGTTTATATCTGATTTGTTAGTTTAATATCTGTATTCTGTTATTATTGCCCTTATCTTGCCTTATATGAAGTGGGGGATTCACGTCCTATTCTCGTGATTTCAAGCTCTCGCAAGAGTGAAACAGGACTCTTTTCAAACTGGCTAATGCAAACTATCAAACAGATTTTTATCAGATTGCAACTTCGAAAGTGTAAGTAAAAACCACCTGATAATGAAAATATACGCTTCATGTGTAACAGTAGAGTTTGGAAGGCTTTACTTTCATTTCACTTTAATGCTTACAGACACCATGAGCACAAAACACCACTCACCCCAACACTCCCCCCATTACCTTCCACCCACCCAGAGCGTTCTGGTTCTACAAGCTCCTGGCACTCCTTTGCTGTTCTTTAGCTTTTGTGGATCTGATTTTCAGGTTCTGATCTTTGTTTACCGTGTGGATTTATGGCACGGTCATGCTGGGGTTAATCTTGTGTGTTGTTGTTTTGTGATAATGACGGTGTAGAAATCTGTAATCAAGGAAGTTATGCATCCTTTCTACCCATGATTTACATTTACATTTACAGCATTTAGCAAACGCTCTTATCCAAAGAAACTTACAGAAGTGCTTTAGGGCAACTATCAGTGAATATATTCTTATACCGGTATATTCTTATACTAAGTATATGGTCAGTCAAACTCAGTGGGTAGGTGTTGTGTGTGCATTTTTTTGTTTGTTTGTTTTTTGTAATGTATGTGTGTGTAAAACATAGTGCTAATCTAAGTATTGCCGAAAAAGGTAGGTTTTCAGCCATCGTTTGAAGACACCAGTGACTCAGCTGTCCATACATCCAGAGGAAGTTCATTCCACCACCTTGCATTTTCCCCTTGTCCCTTGGTAGATGGAGGGACCAGTCTAGCAGTGCTAGAGGATCTGAGAGAACGCGGTGCAGCGTAGGGTGTGATAAGTGCTTTGAGGTGGGAGGATGCAGGTCAATTTTTGTCTTTGTAGGCAAGTATTAATTTTTTTAATCTAATGCGAGCAGCTACAGGAAGCCAATGGAGAGATCGTAGCAGTGGAGTGGTGTGGGAAAATTTGTGAAGGTTGAAAGCAAGCCGTGCAGCTGCATTCTGGATCAGCTGCAGAGGTCGAATTGCGCTCAAAGGTAGACCTGCCAGAAGTGAGTTGCAGTAGTCTAGTCTTGAGATGACAATGGACTGAACAAGTATCTGAGTGGCCTTAGTGGAAAGAAATGGGTGAATCCTTCAGATGTTAAAGAGGAGAAATCGACATGATCGAGAAAGATTAGTGATATGAGAAAAGAAGGATAGGCAATTGTCCATGGTTACTCCAAGGCTTTGTGCAGTGACTGAAGGAGAGATCACAGAGTTGTCCAATGAGATTGCAAGATCTTGATGTGCAGATGAGTCAGCTGGGATGAACAGCAATTCAGTCTTGCTGGGAATAAACTTCAGCTGGTGAGCTTCCATCCATGAGGAGATACTTGCCAGACAAGAAGATCCGGGCAGAAACATCAGTGTCTGAGGGAGGAGAACAAGTTGAGTCATCTGCATAGCAGTGGTATGAGAACCCATGTGAGGATATGACATCATTGAGCGACCTAGTATAAAGAGAGAACAGAAGTGGGCCAAGAACTGAGCCCTGGGGAATGCCAGTGGAAAGTCAACGTGGAGAAGATGTGGATCCCCTCCATGTAACCTGATGTGAGCGACCTTTCAGGTAGGAAGCAAACCATTGCCATGCTGAACCACAAATTCCTAGACTCCTGAGGATGGACAAGAGAGTCTTGTGGTTGACTGTTTCAAATGCTGCTGAAAAGTCGAGGAGGATGAGGACTGATGACATCTTGGCTAATCTTGCAGCATGTAGCTTCTCTGTGACAGCCAAGAGTGCAGTCTCTCTGGAATGTGCCACTTTGAAGCCAGATTGATTAGGGTCAGGGAGGTTATTCTGCAAATGACCATGATGAAGAGAAACACGTCACAACAAACTGGAGAACATTTTCACCGAACAATAATACGTCATACGGGTTCTACTGATCCCCTGGTTCAATCATCTGTAAGGCGCAGAGACTCGGTGGAGGTCAGCAAACAGACAGAAGATACATAAGGGCACACTGTTTATGCTGTAATACCTCTGATACACCCTGAACAGAACTGATAACACCTTCTCTATATACAACTTCATAAAACCAGTCGCTACAGAAAACGTGTTTTTCCAGACTTCCTGTCGGATTCAGTGCTCCGGCTGTGACACACCTTCCCTCTCATACAGGACCAACACAGCAGACCATTAGTCTCACTCATTGCACACACACACACACACACACACACACACACACACACACACACACACACACACACACACACACACACACACCCAC
>JBCNYH010000012.1:3897227-3908519 GCA_039654325.1 Tandanus tandanus | reverse complement strand
CTTTAATTTATGCAGTGTGAAATCTGACGGATCTAATTTAATTCAGGTGTTGCCTAGGAGGGCTTTGTTCCTGTGGCTGCAGGAAGACACAAGTTTGTTACATTTATTGAGTGCGGATAGTTCAGGACGGCATATGATTAGGAACCTCTCTTTGAGACAGAGGTTGCATCTTTTGCTTGAGCTGTTATACGGTAAGTGCGATGACAGGATGCGCCAGAAGCCCTCCACCAATCGAGGAGCTAAAACACCTTGAAGACGACATGCTGAACTTAATCCAATCAACAAAATTCAAGCAAGTGGACAACGCATTCCTCAACAAACTAAAAAGTTTAGTCTAGTAAAAACCTAGACAAATCTTCCTATATGGATTCCATCATTTGCTGAGCGAGACATTAAAACAGAACGAGCCCACCATCTTTACTCAAGTAGAAATACGTTCCCTGCAAGATTCAAGCAGAGAATTTTCCCAAAGTTTTCTAGGCAGGAAGGGTTTGTTGAAAAAAATATATATAAAGCAAGCCATCCATAACCTTTAGGCTCAGGCTGGGTTAGCAGAGCAAATCACTCCCTGCAAGAATGTCCCTTTCATGACAGAACTCATGAAATCTGCAACTCCAATAAACTCTTCGTAGAATGCCAAGAGGCAGCACAGAGACCCACAGAGTGAGCAACACATCTGCAACTCTACAGAAACAACTCCAAACAAGCTGAAGAGTTCTTTCAGACAAAATGAAAGGTAACACAGCTTTCCTACATTTGATAACTCATTATGCTAATATGTTCTCATGCTGGACTCAGGCATAATTTAAAAATGTAGCCTCAACTGTATTATATCTCCATTAATATTGTGTATTCTTGTTTACTCCTTCCCACAGTTCAACAAACATTTACTATGTGTAGTCTTCATGCTTTTTTTGTGTCATAGTTTAGAAAGAAATGATTGTGTGTAAAGCTCTGTGAGTTTGATTTTCTCACAATTTTTGGTCCCTGATTTGTATTCTGTTTACCTAAGCTTTTAAACTGATATAATCTTCCTCTAAATTACAAAACTCATTTTAAGTGCACAGCATAATCATTACTACATGCCTAGTTAAATTATTTTGCTGGAGAGAGTAGGTTTATTGCAGCTGAAGTAATAACCCTGTCTAAATTAATCCCCCTTTTATTTGAGGTAGGTCTAGCAAGGAGCTTGTAGGCTGGTGTTCTCACTGTCAAGAGGTCCTGGAAAAGTATAGCTGCTGCTGTGAGGTAACACTGGTTTTAGCTGTGATATGTGGAAGAATGGGGAATACTATGCATTACTGTTGTGTCTGGCTGTGCTGGGGGTGATGCAATGGTAAGTTCATTCCTAAAGCCCCTGTCACACATTAACGATTTAGCCAGTGTTTGCTGACGTGAGAAATTTGCCGAATACTCTTGCACACATCGAATAAGTTATGGATAGGATTTGTGTAAGTTACAGCATGCTGGTACAAGTCATAGTACAGCGAGGTCATAGACAAATTTTGTGCATGCACAAAATTTTCGACGTATGTTGGCATATGGCTCATACGTTCAGCGTACGCTGGCCATAAATTGTAGGTAAGTTGTCATGAGTTGTAGGTAAGTTATGCAATCATTCACACATGTAATGTCTAGTGTACTTTGAACCTATGTATAACTTATACCAACAAATGCCTAACCTGGTGGTAGCGTTCGTAACTTATGACCAACGATAGTCTAACTTATGCAGCAGTGTGTCCCCGACGATCGATCATGTGACGTATAAAAGCTGCCGCTCACTGATTCAAATCAGTAGACATCACAGTATCATCACCGTCATGCCGAATAAATCATAGTTCACCAACACTGTTACAGCTGCAGCATATTTACTTTCATTAATAAGGGCAAACAAAAAATGCCAGTTTTTATGTGGTCATATGTGTCATTCCTTAATTCCCTCATGTGGCATACACAGTCAACCATCAACCTGAATGTGAAACAACTACATCAATTCAGGGTCTTATATAAAAATATATACTTTCAGAATAATAGGTAATTAAATGATTTTTTCACCTGGTTAATGTAATTTCTCCTCCTGAACTTCAATGCACAGCGTCTCCATATCAGGATTGTAAAATGCCACTTTTATTTTCATGCAGAATTGCAAGCTCTCATCTGTAAGGCGCGAGTGATTTTTACTTTTGATGTAGTTCATGATGGAAAAAACCTGCTCACACAAGTATGTGGATCCAAAGATTGACTGTACTCCAACTGCATACTTTTTCATGTTTATTTAAATGTCGGGAATGACACTCCATATATCGAACACAAGTTTGTCTGGTTTGTAAAGATTTTCAGTGTCACTCTATTTGTGCTTCTGAGGAAGAATGGCCTTGTGAAGAGCAACATCTTCAAAATCAGTTGTCAAGCTTCTGAACTTAGACACCCACACATCTTTGTCATCTATGTCGGCCAGTTCGAGCTGAAGATTGGGCTGACTTATAGCTGTAAATGCAATCATATTTAACAGTGCTGAATCGACATTTAGAGGAGTGATGGGGAAGGATAATGTGCTTTTTTTTTCTTCCCTAAACTCATAAAACACAATTTGCATTGCAATGATGGCATGCTGAAAATACTCATAATTTATCTGATTGTGTGCTTCTTTTAATTCTCTCAAAGATGGGAAGTGAGGAATTGTACCTCTCTGTACATCTCTGGCCAACTATGTCATCTTGCGCTCAAACGCCAAAACCTCCTCCAGCATCTGCAGGGCTGTGCTTCCTGTCCCCTGCAGACTTTTGCTGCTTTCCAGAAAGATTTTTATGTGCCCCAGGCACATAGAAAACTCTTTCAGTACCTCCACCGTACTTTGTGGTGCAGCTGGAGATCGCAATATGTGCTCTCTCAAGCAAATGAATCTGTCCATGATGCATTAAACGTTCTTTTTTCATCAGAAAGATTTCTCTTCTTAGATTTATCTATTTCTAGCTTACCGGGGGTCAAAATGAGTCATATAAGCCACAGGATGAGTCACATATGCCACAGGAGCCACAGCAGAGACTTTTGGCCTAAACGCTGCCAATATGCCCATAATACGCTAGCTGTAAGTTAGAAAGACATCCAGTAAAAGTTCTGTGGTCATTCGGAACACGTCAGATACATCTACATACATCAATATATGTTGGATATAAGTTGGATATAAGTTGGCTATAAGTTTTCGATGAAACTGGATAAGTTCTGGATAAGTAATTAATAAGTTATGTATACGTTCAAAAGTAAAATAATATTGGTAGTTCAGTGTATACCAGCATTTTATAGAAATTTGTCATACGTTGCATAAGTTCTGTAAATTGTTAATATGTGACAGAGGCTTAAACTTGTTCTGCCTTTTGGAATCACTCATCAATGGCTGACGCTTCTATAGGTTGGGTGTTTCACGAGTACAATTACGTTAACATTTACAACATTTTGCCGACGCCCTTATCCAGAGCGACTTACATTTTTCTTATACAACTGAGCAATTGAGGGTTAAGGGCCTTGCTCAAGGGCCCAACAGTGGCAGCTTGATGGTACTGTCGCTTTAAACGGCATCCCTTCGATCAGTAACTCAGAGCTCTAACCACGGAGCCACCACTGCCCTCACAAAATTCTTAGAAGGCAGTCAAAGGCACTAGGCAGCCCTGGTAGTCAGAGTACTGATTCTAGAGTAGCTCGAAGGTTTTCTGGTAGACTGGATTTCCAGATTTTGTCTAGTTTGTTGAGAGCTTCCCACGCCGTTCCGAGTCTGATGTTGACGTCAGGTTCGGTCGAGGCAATGTAACTACCTAGGTATTTGAAATCTTCTACTTGCTTGATCTTTTCTCCATTGAGGCTGTTCATGCCTGCAGATGTATCTTTGTTGAGGCACATGAATTCTGTTTTGTTGTATTTCCTTACCTGTTCTCTCGATGTTATGGAGAAGTGGTGTCGTTAAGGTTGTCTGCCAGCACTGCTAGATCATCAACATAATCTGCATCTGTGATTTTCAAAGCTGAATAACAACTGCTTTTCCATTTAGAGAGGGTGAGGCCAAGTTCTAGGTTCTTGTTTAGAAAGTTGCTAGTGTGTCTCCTTGGAGAACTCCAGCTGTGATATCAAAGAAGTCTGTGTCTCCATCAGGTGAGCGTACCATAGAGTGGGTGTTTTGGTGTAACATCATGATGGCTTCTATTGTCTCTTTGGGTAGCCCATATGCGAACAGTATCTCTTTCATCTTGCCTGGGAGGATCGAGCTGAAAACTTTGGAAAAGTCAATAAACAGGAGAGATTTTGGATTTCACACCTTCAAAAATTGTCGGATAGTGAGTGTCTGTCCCATTGTTGATCTGTTGGTGCAAAAGCCATTTTAATTTTTTCTCAACACTGGATCTATCTTAGGTCGTATCCTGTTTAGAAGCATTAGGTTGTAAATCTTTGCTGCGGTTGCTGTTAATGTGATTTCCCGGTAATTCTTTGTAGGTCTGAGATTGCCTTTTTGGGAAAAGGAAGTAAACATCCTTCAGTTCACCATTCTATTGGTTCTTGACAAGAGACAATGTTACAGCATTCTAACAGTACTGGGTGGAATTCATCTAGTTTCCATACTGCATCTGGTATTTCTTCCAGTTCACATGCTTTTCCATTTTGAATGGTTTTTACGGCAATCAAAGGTTTATCCGTTGTGAATGGCCCTTTCTTGATATCCAGCTCTTCTGAGATAATTTGTGTTATATCTTATTCAATGATCCAGGGTGGTTTACCAAGGAGCTCTTGGAAGTGCTGTTGCCATAGTTTGATTCGTTCCTCTTGGCTAGTTGCTTTTAGCCTTCCTCTGTTACTGTTTTTTTTTTTCAGCCACTAATTTCATTTATAGTTTTCCAGGTGACAGCGGACTTTTTGTTGTTGACAGCGCTTGTGATTTAATCAATTTTTTGTTGGAAATATCTTGTTTGTTCTGCTTTATAGGTATCTTTAGTATGGCTAGAGAGTTATTGAAGTAACTGATGTTTTCAGGAGATTGGAATCCTTGGTCTGTACAGTTTTGTGTAGTTGTTTGTGTTTAACACAGAGTTCCTCTGTTATCCATGGCATTCATTTTTTGATTTTAGGTTTCAGGGGGATGGTGTCTGCAGCTGGTTCTTTACATGTCATTTCAAAGTGGTTGTATGTCGTGTTGGCAGATTTTGTTGGTGTTGAAATTTTGTGAAGCAGCAAATCTCTTTTGATATTTGGTGACAAAAGTATTGCAGACTTCCAGGTTGGTTTTCATATTTACCAAGAATCATGATAGCTACTATCAATGGCAATACTCAAACCACAATAATCGCCTGCTTCAGCCCAACCAATGTCAGCAATAAAGTTTCGGTCGAGAGATTTTATGAGGAACTAACATCAGTCACAAAACAAATCCCGAAACACAACATCATAATCATACATGGTGACCAATTCTTACCTTGGACAACACAATGGTTTCAAATATGCATATCACCTCCAGACTAACAGAAATGGTACTATGTTAAAAGACTTTCTCCTTGAAAACAACCTCTTATGTCTCAACACCCTTTACCAGAAAAAAACAGGCCAACTGTGGACAAATAAATCACCAAACAGGAGTAAAGCACAGCTAGATTATCTTGTCATCAATCGAAAATGCAAAAATGTTGCAAAAAACTGCAGGGCTTTCAACTCAGTCAGTGTAGCATCAGACCACTGAGTTGTAACTGCTCAGATCAGATTGAGTCTTTGAGCAAATAAGAAGAAACCAAGTAACAGCCACCATATGATTGGGAAAACATGAAAAATATGAAACATCAATAACTGGTTTAATAATGCTAGATATTTCTCAAGCCATTGCAAAACCAGACATTGAGCTTCTGACAAGAAGCTGTAGGCTATTCTATCTGGCCAGCAAGTTTACTTTAGTTTCCATCACTTCTGTGTATGTGCCCCCCAGCGCTAACACAAAGGAGGCTATGAAAGTTCTCTACCGAACTATCAGTGAGTTGCAATCTGCTCACACTGAGGGCTTCTTCATTGTTGCTGGAGACTTTAACCAGGCCAACATGAAGACAGTTCTCCCACATTTTCATTAGCATGTGGATTGTTCAACTAGGAGAGTGAGAACATTAGACATGGTCTACATAAACACAAAGGATGCATTCAGAGCAGACCCCCACCTTGGCTCCTCAGGCTATCTATCGCTTATGCTAATTCCTGCATATAAGCCCCTGGTGATCAGGGGAAAACCTACATTGAGGTAGGTGAGAGTGTGGACTGAGGGAGCTATAGAGACTGACTGGGACATGTTCAAAGCGGCTGCCACTTACAATGACCACACTGACATTGATGAGTACACTATGTCTGTGTCAGCATACATCAATACATGGGTGGAGGATGTCAGCGTCACAAAGATCATCACCACCTGGGCCAACCAGAAACCATGGATGATGGAGGAAGTAAGAGGCCAACTTGAACTGTGCCATTTGGACTTTTTCCATGACTCCACCAGCTCCAGGAACATGTGGCAATGGTCTACAGGGTAGCTCCTCCCACATGTGAGGATCACATTGACTTCCTGAACAAACTAAATAACTTTGGAGGTTCGAGGAACTAAACAGTACTCCCACAGAGAAAACTGTTCAGAAAGCACTCTACCTTGATATGACTGATGTGTAAGACTCTAAGGAGAGTCAACACATAAAAAGGCCCTAGGCCCGGATAACATACCTGGGCTCAGGGGCTGTGCAGATCAGCTAGCTTGTATTCTAACTGACATTTTCAACACCTCACTGGACCAAGCCAAAGTTCTATCCAGTTTCAAGACTGCCACCCCATCATCACCCCTGTCATCCCAGTGCCTAAGAAACCGCAAATTACATTGCTCAACGACTGCCGGCCCGTCCCACTCACTCCCATCATGATGAAGTGCTTTGAGAGGCTGGTAAAAGAGCACATCACCCCCAGACTCCCTACCACATTCAACCTCATCCAGTTTGCCTACCATCCAAACTGCTCCACTGAGGATGCCATCTCCTCCGTTCTTGACCAGAGCTTTTCTCACCTGGAGGAAAAAACCCATGTGTGGATGCTTCAGCTCGGCATTTATTACCATCATTCCGCAACATCTGGTAGAAACAGGGACCCCTGGGATTCAGCGCCCCACTGTGTAACTGGTTGATGGACTTCCTCACTGAAAGACCACAGTCAGGGCGGGTTGGTCAGAACACCTCCAGTGTCATCACCCTTAGCACAGGCTTCCCTCAGGGGTGTGTCCTGAGCTCTCTGCTGTTCACCCTGATGACACGACTGCCTTCCCAGGGCTGCCACCAACCACATTCGAAGTTTGCGGATGACACAACAGTGGTGGATCTCATCAAGGACGACAATGACCTGGCATATAGAGAAGAGGTAGAACAGCTGGTGGGCTGGTGCAGATTCAACAACCTTAAAAAAATCCTGAACATTAGGGTGCATCATTTTGACCACTTTTTCAAAAACTTTTGGTCCCTAAGGTAATTTTGTTAAAATACTTGAGAGCATTCACTCATTAATTCTCTGAACTGCTTAATCCTAATCCTAATAAGCCCCTACTTGAGAATAGTTTCCAGTAAAAAAAAATCAGCATAATTGAGGTAACTTTAGGAGGACCACCAAGGAACTGAAGTTTCACTAAAATATGACAAAAATCCACAAATTCTTCTATTCTAAAAATCTCAGCTTCTTCTTGGGCTGTCTTTCTTTTCATTCTGTTTGTCTTTCCAAATTATGCCTTGCGATCTGTTTTGACTGATTTCAAATGTTTTTTTTTTATCATACTCTCAGCATTTGCAGGCCCCATTTGTAAGATTTTATTTTACTTTATCATCATCTGTTCTAACTTTTCCTGTGAAGGCTGTCCTTTTCTATAGCCCATTGGGATTGCTCTCATCTTTCTGTTGTCCTCCCATAACTTTAATATCCTCTCACAACCCTTTTGCATACATATCACTGGGATATTTGCCTCGTCATAGAGATGGAGTATCTTTGAGTAGACAATCTTTGCACTCTCCCAGTTTGTTGTGTTGATTGGTAAACCCTCCTCTTTGTGATAGAGCAAACAACGCAACACCTGCTGACATGGTGGTAAGGGTAGCCCTGTAAGTTCTGCATCAGATGTAACTATGGCACCCCCCCAGTCCAAATATGTGAGAAGTCTGACGTGTCTGCTTTTTTGACCCCCTCCACCTTGCTTTTGCAACCCTACACCAGATTCTGATGTACCTTCTGCCATTATACCTTTGTCAGTATCTACACAAACCAGAACATTCATTCATTCTTTTTCTGAACCGCTTAATCCTAATTAGGGTCGCTGGGAGGCTGGCACCTATCTCAGCTGACTCTGGGCAGGGCAGAGTACACCCTGAACAGCTCACAGGCCATCACAGGGCAGAAACAGGCTGACGACAACCCAATGGCCTACTCTTTACGGATGACAGCAATGTTTTTTTGTTTTTTTTAACATGCCTCTCACCACAGACAGTGACAGACATGGCTGGTATTTAATAACCAACATTTAATAAATCACTAATCCTATCACCCTACCACTGGGCCACCACTGCCCCTACAAAACAGAACATAAAGGAGTTATTCAAACGAAATGTCAGGATTATGTTTGAAAACCAATACAATTATACCAAATGAGAATTTAAAAAGACAAAAGAGTTCCCACAGGATATAAAATTATGTATATTTTTATGTGTAGTGCATAGGAATTTCAATATTTTGATTACTGTAAAAATTTAACACTCATGGTGGTCCCCATTAACTTTTTGAAATTTGTTAAAATTTCACGTGTGATTCCCAGCCAAAGTGGAACACTTTTAGGCAAGAGACAGAGAACTTTGGAAATATTGGGGAAAATGATGCACCCTACCAAACAGGGATAAAACTAAGAAGATCATTGTCGACTTCAGGAAGAATCGGACCAGCCACACTTCGCTTCTCATCAACAACACTGCTGTAGAGGTGGTTAGCAGCACTAAGTTCCTCAACACTAAGTTCCTTGTGAACATAACAAATGACCTCACCTGGTCTGTGAACACTGTCACAGGTCAAGAGGGCACAGCACTTTCTGCACTTTCTGCGCAGGATGAGAAGAGCCCACCTACCTCCACCCATCTCCACCACATTCTACAGAAGCACCATAGAGAGCATTTTGACCAGCTGCATCTCTGTGTGGTGAGGAAGCTGTAGTGCTTCTGACTGGAAGACTGTAAGGAGAGTGGTGAGGACAGCAGAGAAGATTATTGGGTCTTCTCTCCCCCATTCAGGACATTGCATTTAAGCGCTGCTTGTTTTGTGCCACAACCATTATCAGTGACCCCTCACACCCCCACTATGGACTGTTCTCCCTCCAGGAAGAGGCTCTGCACCATTCAGTGCTGGACCACCAGGTTCTGTAATAGCTGTTTTCCATATGCCACCAGACTGTTGAACTCTCAATGAAAATTGCTGCTCATACCAGACACATATTTCTATACTTTTCACCATGTCTTTCATGCACTCCTTTATAACTTTTAAATTTATCATCTTTTAACAACTTTTTATTGTATCACATACAATCTTCTTTAAATTATTCTGTATTTTTGTTTTTTGTACTAGAATTGCACTATATTTTGCATTATTGCAAATTCCACAGGTCACTTTACTACTGCACTTCACAGTATTTTTGCTGCCATCTATATCTACAGTTTCTATATTTTTATATTTCAATCCTGTGCTGAGCTATTGCAATGAAATGTCTTTCTTTGTACACTCGCTGTATATGGGGCCAGGAAGTCGACTTCAACATTTTCTTTTCCATGGAGACTCCCTCGGCTCTGATGATGTACCCTTGGAATGCTGCTTGGGATTATTTGCACTTTTCTGTCTTGACAGACAGCTGTCTTTTTTCAGGAGATGTTATAATACTTCTTTCACATTTGATGTGGGCCTCTATTGAAGGTAAGTAGATAAGGGTATTGTTGATATATACAATGACAATTATGTATGTGTCACTGAAGTATGTTATTTATGAGACATTGGAGCACTGAGGGGGCACCAGAGAGCCGTAAAGCATCACCAGGCATTTATAATGCCCCCTGGTTATACTGAAGGCCATTTTTCACTCTTTGCCCTGGCAAATACAGGTGAGGTTATAGGCACTTCTATCTTGGTGAAAACCTTGGTTTGGCAGAGCTATTTCAGTGCCGCTCGAATGAGAAGTTGAGAGGATTTACACTATCATCTTGTTGAGTGATCTGTAATCGATATATGGCCTGAGACTTTCTTCCTTTGGCTCCATGAAGAATGCAGTTGCTGTGGGAGATGTGGAGGGAGAGCAATTACCTTGCGTCAGGGCTTTGTCTATGTAATTCTCAATTGCTCACATTTTTGTTACAGTCAGTGGGTAGATCTTGCCTCTTGGTGATCTGAATCCAGGGAGGATGTCCATGGTGCAGTACTGAGGAGGGAGTCCAAAAGCTTTTACCCACTTTGGAAATCTGTCGACTATCACCAAGATATACTTAAGATTTCAAAATCTCAGCATTTGGGTGTAGTCTACCTGAAATGACTGAAAGGGGTCACTGGGTGGTGGCAGTGCATCATCTTTGGCAATCTTGTGAGGGACAGTGGACTTCATTCATGTTCTATATCTTAAGTTTATTCTTACTTTTTTTTGATAAAAAAATGTAAGAAAAGTCTACATTGGATTTATCGCATGTTGTTAAACCTTGGAATTGTTCACAGCTGTGTTCTTAGAATGGTGAATCCCAGCATCTTCGTAAATCGATGTGTGACAGCAAGTGCACCTGAATCCTTATAAAAGGACATACAATAAGGCCGTGTGCACACACAAATAGGAACGAAGATGGAAGCAATCGTAAAGCGAACCTACAAATCCATGAGAGTGCTGGAATCTAAGAGGGGACACAATTTAACATGCCGTGAAGTAGAAATGCTGCTGCAGGAGGTAAATCCCAGATGTGACGTTATATTCAGTAGCTTGAATAGTTGATATAACTGCAGCCATTTAGAGTTAGATTGTTAGAGTTAAGGGAACGGCCCTCTCCTGGTTTAAATCTTATTTAACTGACCGTTATGAGTTTATAGATGTAAATGGTGATTTCTCTGTATGTTCTAATGTTAACTTTGATGCTCCACGAGGTTCTGTCTTAGGCCCGCTGCTTTTTTCTCTATACATGCTCCCTTTGGGTAATATTATTTGTGAACATGGTATTAGCTTTCATTGTTACGCTGATGATACACAGT
>JBCNYH010000012.1:3846099-3851156 GCA_039654325.1 Tandanus tandanus | reverse complement strand
CACACACACACACACACACTCTCTGTCTCTCTTTCACACACTTTCTCTCTCACTCGCACACACACACACACACACACACACACACACACACACACACACACTCTCTGTCTCTCTTTCACACACTTTCTCTCTCACACACTCTCTCTCTCTCACACACACTCTCTCTCTCCTTTTTCTGTCTCTCTTTCTCACACACACGCACTCAACACACTCACACATGTCCTTGGAGTCAGTTGTGTGTAAATGGTAGAGGTGTTTATGTGAAGTTAAACGTGTACACTCTGAATAGAGTTTCCTGGCTCTCGTCCCGTTGGAAGTTTAACGAGGTCACATTTCTCCAACTCATATTACTGTTCTGAGCAGTGCCAAATCTCTTTCAGACACACACACACACACACACACACACACACACACACACACACACACACACACACACGTGATTTAGATTAAATAATGTAATATAGAATATATACCAAAACATTACGTAATATAATCTATAATATTCCTACCTTTCAATAAAAAGATAAAATGGATCAGAGGTGCAGTCTCGACACTGTTAAATGTTCACTCATTCATTCATTCATTTTCTGAAGCGCTTAATCCTAATTAGGGTCGCGGGGAGGCTGGCGCCCATCTCAGCTCACTCTGGGCGAGGGCAGAGTACACCCTGGACAGCTCGCCAGGCCATCGCAGGGCAGAAACACGCTGACGGCTATGCAGCCTCCTCTTGACGAAAATTAGCAATGGTTCTTTTACATTCTTCTCACCACAGACAGTGAGAGACATGGCCGGCCTTTGATAACCCAGTTAGCTGCACTGGGGTCTGTTAAATGTTGTGCATGACTATTATTGGATGGAAGCTGCTGGATTTTTTTTTTTCACATTGTGTTCGCTAATCCAGAGAAATGTTCTGACAAATGAAGGCTATTCCATATGAGAAACTGCCTCTGTCTCTAGGTTTAGGAACAGATGCCTGACAGGTCCTCAGTTGTCAGCTTCATTAAATAGTACCCACAGAACGCCAGAATCAACTTAAAACTTATAAATAAACGAAACAAAGTTTAAGTTGTTTGGTTATTTGTGAGGTGCGGAATAAAGGAAAAGATGCGGGAGGAGTGCTTGACGCAATCTGCCAACCATAGTGGGGGAAATGTGATGGTCTGGGGGTGCTTTGGTGCTGGTATAGTGGGAGAGTTGTACAGGGTAAAAGGGATCTTGAACAAGGAAGGCGATCACTCCGTTTTGCAGCACCGTGCCATATCTGTGGACAGCACTTGTTTGGAGCCCGATTGAGCTGTAGTGGGAGCAGCTTGACCGTATGTTATGGAAGAAATGCCCATCGAGCCAGTCCAACTTGTGGGAGGGGCTTCAGGGAGCATGTGGTGAAATTTCTTCATCTTACCTCCACAAATTGACAACTAAGATCTTAACGATCTGCAAGGCTGCAATAGCAGCAAATGAAGGATTTTAGATAAAAGCAAAGTTTGAAGGACAAAAATTATTATTTCAAGGAAAAATGTATATTTTTAACCACGTCAGTGTCGTAATTAATATGTAGTTATTAAAAATCATATAAATACATCTTAAAATTTTATCCTGATACAAGTGTGTAAAATTTATGTGATATAATGAACAAAACATTGTTCTGTTTTTTACTTGTGTGTGTGTGTGTGTGTGTGTGTGTGTGTGTGTGTGTGTGTGCAGTTATGTTCGTGTTATTTCTCCAAGTTGTCTCATCATCACTCAAAGTTTTATTCCGACCCGACTGAAGCCGTCAGAGACATTCCTGATGGAGCTACTGTTCTGGTTGGAGGTATGTTTACCACACACACACACACACACACACACACACACACACACACACACACACACACACACACACACACACACACACACAAAATTAAATAATATAGTAAAATTTTAATTATGTGATATAAATAATTATGAAGTTTATAAAATGAGTTTTTTTATGTTTAATTATTTTCAGGGTTTGGATTGTGTGGAATTCCTGAGAATCTGATAAGCAGTTTACTGAAGACAGGAGTGAAGAGACTCACCGCCGTCAGTAACAATGCTGGGTCAGTCTCACACACACACACACACACACACACACACACACACACACACACACACACACACACACAGAGGTATGATAGTTTCCCTGATGTTTTTGAGTTTCCATTGTGAGATACTGAGGTGAATAAAGTTAATCATTTCGCTCTGTGTGTGTGCGTGTGTGTGAGTGTGAGTGAATGAATGTAATAGAAATAACGGATGAGTATGTTTAATGTCTCTCAATTCATCACCGCTAACATCTGAGAGGCAGTGGTGGCTCAGTGGTTAAGGCGCTGGGTTACTGATCCGAAGGTTGGCAGTTCAAGCCCCAGTAACACCAAGCTGCCACTGTTGGGTCCCTGAGCAAGGCCCTTAACCCTCAATTGCTCAGTTGTATAAAACTGATGAATGTAAGTCACTCTGGATAAGGGTGTCTGCCAAATGCCCTAAATGTAAATGAAGGACAGGTTTTACACCTGCAGGTGATGTTGAAGCATTTATCGGATTACTGTTATTTGTTTCAGTGGAAGAAATGCAGCAGTTTTTACTGAACTTATTGTACATGTGTAGTACTGATGTATTAATGTACTGATGTGGTGATGCACTGATGTGGTGATGTGGTGATGCACTGATTTGGTGAAGTGGTGATGTGGTGATGTACTGATCTATTAATGTTCTGATGTACTGATGTGGTGATGCACTGATGTGGTGATGTACTGATGTATTAATGTACTGATGTGGTGATGTACTGGTGTGGTGATGCACTGATGTATTAATGTGGTGATGTGATGCGCTGATGTGGTGATGTGATGCGCTGATGTGGTGATGTACTGATGTGGTGATGTGGTGATGTACTGATGTGGTGATGTGGTGATGTACTGATGTGGTGATGTGCTGATGTACTGAAGTGGTGATGTACTGAAGTGGTGATGTGGTGATGTACTGAAGTGGTGATGTACTAATGTGGTGATGTACTGAAGTGGTGATGTACTGGTGTGGTGATGCACTGATGTATTAATGTGGTGATGTGATGCGCTGATGTGGTGATGTGCTGATGTGGTGATGCGCTGATGTGGTGATGTGGTGATGTACTGATGTGGTGATGTGCTGATGTGGTGATGCGGTGATGTACTGATGTGGTGATGTGGTGATGTACTGAAGTGGTGATGTACTGAAGTGGTGATGTACTGGTGTGGTGATGCACTGATGTATTAATGTGGTGATGTGGTGATGTGATGCGCTGATGTGGTGATGTACTGATGTGGTGATGTGGTGATGTGCTGATGTACTGAAGTGGTGATGTGGTGATGTACTGATGTGGTGATGTGGTGATGTACTGAAGTCGTGATGTGGTGATGTGCTCATGTACTGAAGTGGTGATGTACTGATGTGGTGATGTACTGAAGTGGTGATGTACTGAAGTGGTGATGTGGTGATGTGCTGATGTACTGAAGTGGTGATGTACTGAAGTGGTGATGTACTGATGTCGTGATGTACTGAAGTCGTGATGTACTGAAGTGGTGATGTACTGAAGTGGTGATGTACTGAAGTGGTGATGTGGTGATGCACTGATGTGGTAGTGTGGTGATGTACTAATGTGGTGATGTGGTGATGTACTGATGTGGTGATGTACTGGAAGGATGATGTAGTGATGTGGTGATGTAGTGATGTGGTGATGTGGTGATGTACTGATGTGGTGATGTACTAATGTGGTGATGTGGTGATGTACTAATGTGGTGATGTGGTGATGTACTGATGTGGTGATGTACTGATGTGGTGATGTACTGAAGTGGTGATGTACTAATGTGGTGATGTGGTGATGTACTGATGTGGTGATGTACTGATGTGGTGATGTACTGATGTGGTGATGTACTGATGTACTGATGTGGTGATGTACTAATGTGTTGATGTGATGATGTACTAATGTGGTGATGTGCTGATGTGGTGATGTACTAATGTGGTGATGTGATGATGTACTGATGTGGTGATGTACTAATGTGGTGATGTGATGATGTACTAATGTGGTGATGTACTGAAGTGGTGATGTACTAATGTGGTGATGTGATGATGTACTGAAGTGGTGATGTACTGATGTGGTGATGTACTAATGTGGTGATGTGATGATGTACTGATGTGGTGATGTACTGAAGTGGTGATGTACTAATGTGGTGATGCACTGATGTGCTCATGTGATGATGTACTGATGATGTACTGATATACTAGCATTTTCTGATTATCGACATACAGAGTGATGTAACTCAGTCCATTTTCATGCTATAATCATGTTTTATATGATTATAGCATGAAAATCTCTGAAGCAGATTACATTCTCTTTCCAAATATATCAATATCTCAGTATCTCACATTCCTTCTTAATCCGGATTGTTCTGGAGTGGGTCACATATATAATGTATCTTTAGTTTTTGAACCTTATCACAGTGTAATGAGCAGACATTGTCTGTGTTGTGGACACCGTGGTACGCCGTATCACTCGGTATCAGCTACAGGAAGCTAAATGAGTGTAAAGTAAACCCGGTGTGCAGGTTAGGTTACATTTAAAACACCACTTATGGAATTACTGATAAGTTTATATTCTGTTCACTCAGTCCTGCTGTTGTCTCACCTCTCACTTCACTTCACTCAGTACTGCAGAGTTTATTGGGACACGAACGTTCTGCTATTACATACACTGTTCATAATCACACCTAACATACACATATACTTATTCATTCATTCATTCATTCATTCATTCTCTGAAGCTCTTAATCCTAATTAGGGTCGCGGGGAGGCTGGTGCCCATCTCAGCCGACTCTGGGCAAGGGCAGAGTACACCCTGGACAGCTTGCCAGGCCATCGCAGGGCAGAAACACCCTGACGGCTATACAGCCTACTCTTGACGAAAATCAGCGTACACATGTACTCTATTCACTTATTCACTCCATTCTCTCTCTCTCCCCCTCTCTCTCCCCCTCTCTCTCACCGTGTCTCTCTCCCTCTTACTG
>JBCNYH010000012.1:3841099-3843599 GCA_039654325.1 Tandanus tandanus | reverse complement strand
ATTTAATATCATATTGGGTTTATTTCGTACAGGACACGTGCAGGTTAGCATAAACACTCCCACACACAGGAAGTACAGCGACGCCTCCTACCTGCTAAAAGCAGCATGCTAGGTCTTTTTATATAGAAGTGATGTAGGTGTTTATTTGTGTATAGACGAAGTGAGATCCAGGCACTGTGTTCACACCGCACCCCTGTGGAGAAGTGTTCTAATACCAGTGTGAAGTGGAACAGGTGTACACTCATCACCTGATCTCACACCAACAGCAGGTGTGAGAGGGGTACAGAGAACCCACACAGAGTTAAACACTACATACTGTCTTCTGATGTGCGTGTGTGTGTGTGTATGTGTGTGTGTGTGTGTGTGTGTTTACAGGGTGGATGATTTTGGTCTCGGCCTCCTCCTGAAAACAAAACAGATAAAACGGATGATTTCATCGTACGTTGGAGAGAATGTGGAGTTTGAGAGACAGTACCTGTCTGGAGAGCTGGAGGTGGAGCTAACACCACAGGTGAGACAGACAGACAGACAGACAGACAGACAGACACGCACACACACACACACACACACACACACACCTGCTGCCTCTCTTTATTCTCTCTCTTTATGTTACTAAGAGAGAATTTTTTTTTTGCATCATGTCACTCAGAAACTATAAAGTCTAACACTTAAACTGACACTTTTATCTCTGACTGGTTCAAAGTGCTGACCTGTACACACTCCCCCTGTACACACTCCCCCTGTACACACTCCGCCTGTACACACTCCACTGTACACACTCCACTGTACACACTCCCCCTGTACACACTCCCCCTGTACACACTCCCCCTGTACACACTCCCCTGTACGCACTCCCCTGTACGCACTCCCCTGTACGCACTCCACTGTACGCACTCCACTGTACGCACTCCCCCTGTACGCACTCCACTGTACGCACTCCCCCTTTACACACTCCACTGTACACACTCCACTGTACACACTCCCCTGTACGCACTCCCCCTGTACACACTCCACTGTACACACTCCACTGTACACACTCCCCTGTACACACTCCCCTGTACACACTCCACTGTACACACTCCACTGTACACGCTCCCCCTGTACACGCTCCCCCTGTACACGCTCCCCCTGTACACGCTCCCCCTGTAGACGCTCCCCGTACGCACTCCACTGTACGCACTGCCCTGTACGCACTGCCCTGTACGCACTCCCCTGTACGCACTCCCCTGTACGCACTCCACTGTACGCGCACTCCCCTGTACGCGCACTCCCCTGTACACACTCCCCCCTGTACACACTCCCCCCTGTACACACTCCTTTGTCCACACTTCCCCTGTCCACACTTCCCCCATACGCAGTCCCCCGTACGCAGTCCCCCGTACGCACTCCCCTGTACGCACTCCCCCGTACGCACTCCCCCGTACGCACTCCCCCCGTACGCACTCCACTGTACACACTCCCCTGTAAACACTCCCCCTGTACACACTCCCCTGTACACACTCCCCCTGTACGCACTCCCCCTGTACGCACTCCACTGTATGCACTCCCTCCTGTACACACTCTCTCCTGTACACACTCCCCCTGTACACACTCCCCCTGTACACACTCCCCTGTCCACACGTCCCCTGTCCGCACTCCCCCTGTACACACTCCCCTGTACACACTCCCCCTGTACACAGTCCCCCTGTACACACTCCCCTGTACGCACTCCACTGTACGCACTCCCCCTGTACGCACTCCACTGTATGCACTCCCTCCTGTACGCACTCCCTCCTGTACACACTCCCCCTGTACACACTCCCCCTGTACACATGTCCCCTGTCCGCACTCCCCTGTCCGCACTCCCCTGTTCGCACTCCCCCGTACGCACTCCCCCGTACGCACTCCCCCGTACGCACTCCCCCGTACGCACTCCCCCCGTACGCACTCCCCCCGTACGCACTCCACTGTACGCACTCCACTGTACGCACTCCACTGTACGCGCACTCCCCCCCTGTACACACTCTCCTGTCCACACTTCCCCTGTATGCACTCCCCTGTACGCACTCCCCCGTACGCACTCCCCCTGTACGCACTCCACTGTTCGCACTCCCCTGTACGCACTCCCCCTGTACACACTACCCCTGTACACACTACCCCTGTACACAGTCCCCTGTCCGCACTCCCCCTTACGCACTCCCCCTTACGCACTCCCCCTGTTTGCACTCCCCCTGTACGCACTCCCCTGTATGCACTCCCCCGTACGCACTCCCCCGTACGCACTCCCCCTGTACGCACTCCGCCGTACGCACTCCCCTGTATGCACTCCCCTGTATGCACTCCCCTGTACGCACTCCCCTGTCCGCACTCCCCCCGTACGCGCTCCCCCCGTACGCACTCCCCCTGTACGCACTCCCCCTGTACGCACTCCCCCTGTACACACTCCCCTGTACACACTCCCCTGTACACACTCCCCTGTACACACTCCCCTGTACACGCTCCCCTGTACACGCTCCCCGTA
>JBCNYH010000012.1:3799328-3809543 GCA_039654325.1 Tandanus tandanus | reverse complement strand
TACATTGTTTTATATTCATTATAATTCTATATTTATTATATACATTGTTTTATATTCATTATAATTCTATATTTATTATATACATTGTTTTATATTCATTATAATTCTATATTTATTGTATACATTGATTTATATTCATTATAATTCTATATTTATTATATACATTGGTGTATATTCATTATAGTTCTATATTTATTATATACATTGTTTTATATTCATTATAATTCTATATTTATTATATACATTGGTTTATATTCATTATAATTCTATATTATATACATTGTTTTATATTCATTATAATTCTATATTATATACACTGTTTTATATTCATTATAATTCTATATTTATTGTATACATTGATTTATATTCATTATAATTCTATATTTATTATATACATTGGTTTATATTTATTATAATTCTATATTCTAAATGGTGATTAGAGTAAATCTGTTATCATTCCTGTTTCTTTTATCTATTTTCCCCCAAACTGATTAATTAATAAATATTTCAACTGTTAATCAAACACGCGCACACACACACACACACACACACACACACACACACACACACACACAGTTCAGTGTTGATCAGTGTGTAATGTGTGTGAAAAAAAGCAGAAGATAATGTTTGTTTTTTAATGTGAAAGTTACTTTTATCCTTTTCAGCCAAGTTCTTTTCTTAAATTCCATAGAAGTTTACATTTTCACACACCAAACAACACTGAATGACCTTTGACCTCAAACAAATTTATTTATTTTATCTAAAACTTAAATCTTCCCTTGTCTCGTACCGTTATTTCATTCTGGATTGTGATTGGTCAGAAGGTGCTGAGGTCCGGATTGTGATTGGTCAGATGGTGCTGAGGTCCGGATTGTGATTGGTCAGATGGTGCTGAGTTCTGGATTGTGATTGGTCCCAAATGTACTGAGTTTTGGATTGTGATTGGTCAGAAGGTGCTGATTTCCGGGTTGTGATTGGACAGGTGGTGCTGAGTTCTGGGTTGTGATTGGACAGGTGGTGCTGAGTTCTGGATTGTGATTGGACAGGTGGTGCTGAGTTCTGGATTGTGATTGGACAGGTGGTGCTGAGTTCTGGATTGTGATTGGTCAGAAGGTGATGAATGTTGTATAACAGCAGCTCTGAAAGTAGTTCAGGTTTATATTAATGCACTCCTTCTAACTGTTTCTATAGTAACAGGTCATTCACTAATAATAAAGAGATTTTTTAAAGTTGTGTCAATACGATATGGTGACTTTTTTGTAAGGGGGTGTTTATTTATGTACTACTTATGGAAGAAGTTTCTGGTGTCAGGGCGTTTTACAGTCAGAGATAAAGAACAGACATGAACAGAGTGTAAGGATTAAATCACTTCCTGTGTCCGAGTGACGATCCTCTAATCCTCCGCTTTCACTTGGAAACTGAGAGGAGTTTTATCCGGCTGCTTCTCAATAAAAAAGATAAATGATGCGAATAAAGGACAGGAAGATGAAACGTGCACAGTCATGATGATCAAACGTCTCCTTGCAGTCATTTAGTGAAAAGTCTGTATCTGAAAGACACAAGATGTGAGGCATAAGGTTCCAGTGTAGTCACGAATTTTGATGATGAGTACATGGTGTGTGTGTGTGTGTGTGTGTGTGTGTGTGTGTGTGTGTGTGTGTGTGTGTGTTAAACACTCAGAAAATTACTTGGTCACATCACATGAGGTTTGTTTTCTTTTACACAGCAGTAGGAAGATTATCGTTTGTTCTCTGTTTTATAAACACCGTTTCTCCAGGAGTTCATTCAGGTTTCATTTCAGATACAGTGTGCTGTTATAAATGCTAATAATAATAATGATAATCATAAATAATATTAATGATAATAATAATAAAAAAATAATAATAAAAATAATAATAATGATAATAATGTGTATAAGATGCAGTGAAAGGCAGGAAACTCACATCACTGGGAAAAAGCTTAATTCCTTCAGCCAATAAGCAATAATTCTATAATATAATATTATAAATACATTATATGTTTATTTATTTAGCTATAGGTTTGTGTATTACCTTTAATAGGACTGGAGTATAAATAGAAAGGGGTTACAGTTTAAGGACTTAAGATGAGAGTTAGCATTAAAGGCTAGTTTACAGACCTGTGCGATAACAAGGGAAAATAGTAAAGGAAAACATAGGGGGTCGGGTAGGTTTAAATCCTGGGACTGTGGACAGATCACAGAGAGCAGGGGATATAGGATGGGGGATGGATGACAGGAGACAGAGAACAAGGGATAGAGGACAGGGGATGGATGAGAGGAGACAGGGGACAGAGAACAGGGGACATAGGAAGGGAAGTGGATGACAGAAGACAAAAACCAGAGGACAGGGAACCGAGAACTGCGGACAGAGCACAGGAGACAGAGGATAGGAGACGGAGGACTGGGGGTAGGGGATAGAGGACAGGGGACGCTGGACTGTGGACAGATCACAGAGAACGGGATATAGGACGGGGAATGGAGGACAGGAGACAGAGAACAGGGGATAGAGGACAGGGATGGATGAGAGGAGACAGCGGACAGGAGACAGAGAACAGGGGACATAGGAAGGGGAGCAGATGACAGAGGATAGGGCACAGAGGACAAAAAACAAGACAGGGAACTGAGGACAGGGGACAGAGCACAGGAGACAGTGGATAAGGGACGGAGGACTGGGGATAGAGGACAGGGGACGGAGGACTGTAGACAGATCACAGAGAACAGGGGACATAGGACAGGGGATGGATGACAGGAGACAGAGAACAAGGGATAGAGGACAGGGATGGATTAGAGGAGACAGAGGACAGGAGACAGAGAACAGGGGACATAGGAAGGGGAGCAGATGACAGAGGACAGGGCACAGAGGACAAAAAAACAGAGAACAGGGACCCGAGGACTGGGGACAGAGCACAGGAGACAGTGGATAAGGGACGGAGGACTGGGGATAGGGGATAGAGGACAGGGGATGGAGGACAGAGCACAGGAGACAGAGGATAGGGGATGGAGGACTGTGGACAGATCACAGAGAGCAGGGGATAGAGGACAGGGATGGATGAGAGGAGACAGAGAACAGGGAGTAGAGAACGGGACATAGGACGGGGAGTGGATGACAGAGGACAGCACAGAGGACAGGCAACAGGGACAGAGTTAGTGTTACAGGCAATGTGATATGGGAGAGGTGAGAGGTAGGGACAGGACAGTGAAGGTAAGGATTATACTACGGTAGGTTTTGGTTAGGATTTTTCAGTTCTTTTAGGGGGTAGTGGTTAGAGGGTAATTACGATATAACTTATAACTACAGTGTGTATAGAAAATAATCACCCCCTTCAAAATATTCACATTTTGTTACTTTGCAGCCTGGTATGAGAACACAAAATATTTTCCAGCTGTAGTTACAACTAAGTGAAAGCTATAATAACAACAGTCCAGGAAAAATAATCAAAATCAAAATCACTGAGATGGAGAGAGGATCGTCGCCCTGTATCAGCGCCCTGCGGAACTGTTTTTTACCATCATTACACCCCCCCACACACTCTTCTTTAGAGACCTGTTCGATTTCAGTCAGATTAAATGATAATGTTGGTCGACTGCAATCTTCAAGTCATTCCACAGATATTCAACAGTTTCATTCTGGGCCTTGACTAGGACACGCAAGGACATTCACCTTTTACTCCTTTAGACACTTTGGGGGCAACTTCAGCTCAATGTCATATTGGAAGGTGAACCTTCTTCCCACTGAGAACTTTCTCGCAGAAAGCTGTTGTTTTATATCTTTCACTTGGCTGTTTAAGATGAATTGAGTAAATACAGCTGCCAAAATATTTTTAGAGGTTGGAGCTATGGGAAAATTGTAAGAGTCCACTTAGGCCAGGGATCATGGTTAGATTAGAGCCTACTGTAAGTACCTAAGGGACAAGGCTAATTTACCAACAGTTAGAAAAGGTTTAGGTTCTGTTCTCAGGGTTAAGGTTGGGACCAAAGTTTGCTGTAAGGGACAAGGAGATAGCGTTAGAGGTGTTGAGTTTGGGATGATTTATAGTTAAGAGTAACAAGAAACCAAACATTATTTAACTGATAACGTTCCTCGTCCCCTGTAGGATCCCATGACTCCTTCAGCTTCTATATCGATGAAGCGTCCCCTGTTGGACCTGAACAACCTGAAACAGTACAGAATTTTGTCTCAGTTTTTGGAGCTGTGGCTAAAAAGCTGATGAGGAAGTGGCTTGCGACGCAAACCATGAACTTTTCCAGCCAGTTAGAGGCTGGAATTCGATTTTTCGACCTTCGCATCTCCACCAAGCCTCGAGATCCTGAAAATGAGCTGTACTTCGCGCATGGGCTTTTCAGTGCTACCGTCCGTGAAGGCTTGGAGCAGATCAGTGCGTTTCTGTCCTCCCATGCTCGAGAAATTGTTTTTCTGGACTTCAATCATTTTTATGGTGTACAGAACCTACATCACGAAAAGTTGGTCCAGATGTTGCGTACCGTGTTTGGAGATCGTCTGTGTCCCGCGGTTTTTGCCGAGGAAGTGAGTCTGAGGTATTTGTGGGAGAAGGAGTACCAGGTGTTGGTGTTTTACCACAGCCCCATGGCCCTGGAGGTGCCATTTCTGTGGCCTGGCCAAATGATGCCATCTCCATGGGCCAATACCACCGACCCAGAAAAACTTATTCAGTTCCTCCAGACCTCAGTGACTGAGCGCAGACGGAAAGGAACGTTTTTTGTTTCCCAGGTGGTTCTGACACCGAAAGCAAGCACCGTGATGAAAGGAGTTACCAGTGGACTTAGAGAGACCATCACAGAGAGGTAGGCAATTACATTATCCACAATGTATCTGGGTTTACTGCAAAATATGGACCTGGGGGTAAAGCTCATTCTTAAACACTTTGAGAGATTCAGTGACAGACTGAGTGAGTCCAGGGGTGAAAGGTTGGGGTAAATGGAAAGGTATCTTTATCTTCTGAGTCTCTTAATATTCACAAGGGCAGTGGTGGCTATGTGGTTAGGGCCCTGGGTTACTGATCTGAAGGGTGGGGGTTCAAGCCGCAGTACCACCAAGCTGCCACTGTTGGGCCCTTGAGCAAGACCTTTAATCCTCAACTGCTCAGTTGTATGAAAATGATAAATGTAAGTCACTCTGGATCAGGGCGTCTGCCAAATGCCATAAATGTAAATATTCTATAAGACATACAGGTTTTTTTTACCCTTAAGCCATAGTATCCTTTAGGCAACCAAGTCTTTTATCTTAACTGGCCAAGAATGTTACCAGACTAACCAAGATGGCTACACTGAGATTAACCACTAAAAAGCACTGTTTCCAACAGTATAGTACAGAGTTATAAACACAACCCCCCCCCCACCCCCCACCCCATGGTAATTTTTCTGTGTTTTTGTATTTTGTATTTTTTTTTTGCAGAGCTCTTCCTATGATGATGCAGTGGATTCGCTCGCAGCGTCCAGGCGAAAGCGGTGTTAATGTTATCACGGCTGATTTTGTGGAGCTTGGTGATTTCATAAGCGCTGTTATTACTCTTAATTATTATCTCGGTGAGGATGATGAAGAAGATGCTACCTGAACCCCTGCCTCCAAATTGCATTAAATTTTTTTTCTTGCGCTAGTTTTTCAGTTTCGAAAAATTGCCTTCCTTTCTGGTGTTTAGGGCTAATAAAAAAAAATGAAGGGCATGAATTTAAGACGTTCGGAGGGCAGGAATAATGTGTTTATATGTTCGGCATGTGCCATTTATCAGTTCCACAACATGGCATTATAGTTCCCTCCCATAATAATATTATTATATAGATATAGCTGATCAGGAGGCGTGGTCTTGGTAGGGAAATAAAGACGGCTTCCTTCAGGGTGTAGAATACAGAAAGTCATCAAAAGGTCTCTATTTTGGAGAGATTTAAAACATTGTTCTGTGAGAACGTGATTTCATTGTGTTTCCTGGATGAGAGCAAAACTTACTGCTGAGTCTCCCTGAAAGTTTTGAGTCATTTTATTAATGTTGGGAATTAAAAATGTGTATATTGTCCTGTGATATGAAGAAATAATTTCTGGACATGACTTCTGCGGGTCTGATACTGGCTGTGATAAAGGAGATAAATGATGATAAAATATTATTTAATTAATTTAATTCTTCTCTGCATCGCATCCGCAGCATTAGTAAACATGACGTTAGCTTCTGATCACATACGAATGCATTTCATGGTAATTAAATGTTGTTTGTGTGGTGAATGTGATGGTAGTAGGTGGAACTGCTGTTGGTAATGTGAGTGATTGTTGATCTGTAAATTCTGTGTATAATTAGCTGAAATATCTGTCGTGCCAAAAAACCCATCAGGATATGCTTCAGTATTAAGTGTTGAATGATATGAGCATCCCCCATATACACCCCCCCCCCCTCCCCCATCATGCTTACAGCTTCGAACCTTCGTCTACACCTCTCTAACAGGTTTTTAAATTTTATAACATATTTTAAGAAATGTTCTGAAACATGTTTTTGTGGTCTGATGTCATCGTTTTTTTTAATCTCTTTAGTATGAATAATATATCTATTTAGAGATTTTATTATCACAGTGTGATAATGTTATTCCTAAAATGTTTTTGGTACAGTTTTATATTTAATTTCATACTTAATAATACAGTACATCCCAGATAATATCAACTTTCTTCATTTCAGATGCATGACTGTAATCTCAGTGTTTGCCAAATAACCTGACAACCCACTACTAATCCCCTAACAACCTACTGCTAACCTGATAACAACCTACTGCAAATCCACTAACAACTTACTGCTAACCTAATAATAACCTACTGCTAATCCCCTAACAACCTACTGCTAACCTAATAACAACCTACTGCTAACCTAATAACAACCCACTGCTAATCCCCTAACAACCTACTGCTAACCTAATAACAACCCACTGCTAATTCAATAACAACCTACTGCTAACCTAATAACAACCCACTGCTAATTCAATAACAACCTACTGCTAATCCCATAACAACCTACTGCTAATCCCATAACAACCTACTGCTAACCTAATAACAACCTACTGCTAACCTAATAACAACCACTGCTAATTCCATAACAACCTACTGCTAATCCCCTAACAAGATACTGCTAACCTAATAACAACCTATTGCTAATCCCCTAACAACCTACTGCTAACCTAATAACAACCTATTGCAAATCCCCTATCAACTTACTGCTAACCTAATAACAACCCACTGCTAATTCCATAACAACCTACTGCTGATCTCATAACAACCTACTGCTAACCTAATATCAACCTATTGCTAATCCCCTAGCAACCTACTGCTAACCTAATAACAACCTACTGCTAACCTAATAACAACCCACTGCTAATTCCATAACAACCTACTGCTAATCCCATAACAACCTTCTGCTAACCTAGTAACAACCTACTGCAAATCCCCTAACAACTTGCTGCTAACCTAATAATAACCTACTGCTAATACCCTAACAACCTACTGCTAACCTAATAACAACCTACTGCTAACCTAATAACAACATAGTGCTAACCTAATAACAACCTACTGCTAATCCCATAACAACCTACTGCTAATCCCATCGCAACCTACTGCTAATCCCCTAACAACCTACTGCTAACCTAATAACAACCTACTGCGAATCCCATAACAACCTACTGCTAATCCCATCGCAACCTACTGCTAATCCCCTAACAACCTACTGCTAACCTAATAACAACCTACTGCGAATCCCATAACACCCTACTGCTAATCCCCTAACAACCTACTGCTAACCTAATAACAACCAACTGCTAACATAATAACAACCCACTGCTAATTCCATAACAACCTACTGCTAACCTAATAACAACCTATTGCAAATCCCCTAACAACTTTCTGCTAACCTAATAATAACCTACTGCTAATCCCCTAACAACCTACTGCTAACCTAATAACAACCTATTGCTAATCCCCTACAACCTACTGCTAACCTAATAATAACCTACTGCTAATCCCCTAACAACTTACTGCTAACCTAATAATAACCTACTGCTAATCCCCTAACAACCTACTGCTAATCCCATAACAACCTACGGCTAACCTAATAACAACCTGCTGCTAACATAATAACAACCCACTGCTAATTCCATAACAACTTACTGCTAACCTAATAACAACCTATTGCAAATCCCCTAACAATTTACTGCTAATCCCATAACAACCTACTGCTAACCTAATAACAACCTACTACTAACCTTATAACAACCTATTGCAAATTCCCTAACAACTTACTGCAAACCTAATAACAACCCACTGCTAATCCCATAACAACATGCGGCTAACCTTATAACAACCTATTGCAAATCCCCTAACAATTTACTGCTAACCTAATAATAACCTGCTGCTAATCCCCTAACAACCTACTGCTAATCCCATAACAACCTACCACTAACCTAATAACAACCTGCTGCTAACCTAATAACAACCCACTGCTAATCCCATAACAACTTACTGCTAACCTAATAACAACCCACTGCTAATCCCCTAACAACCTACTGCTAACCTAATAACAACCTATTGCAAATCCCCTAACAACTTACTGCTAACCTAATAATAACCTACTGCTAATGCCCTAGTGACCTACTGCTAATCTAATAACAACCTACTGCTAACCTAATAACAACCTTCTGCTAATCCCATAACAACTTACTGCTAACCTAATAATAACCTTTTGCTAATCCCATAACAACCTACTGCTAACCCAATAACAACCTGCTGCTAACCTAATAACAACCTGCTGCTAACCTAATAACAACCATTGCTAATTCCATAACAACCTACTGCTAATCCCATAACAACCTTCTGCTAACCTAATAACAACCTATTGCAAATCCCCTAACAACTTACTGCTAACCTAATAATAATTTACTGCTAATCCCCTAACAACCTACTGCTAATCCCATAACAACCTACTGCTAACCTAATAACACCCTATTGCAAATCCCCTAACAACCTACTGCTAACCTATTAATAACATACTGCTAATCCCCTAACAACCTATTGCTAACCTAATAACAACCTACTGCTAATCCCCTATCAACCTACTGCTAATCCCATAACAACCTACTGCTAACCTAATAACAACCTATTGCAAATCCCCTAACAACCTACTGCTAACCTAATAACAACCCACTGCTGATTCCATAACAACCTACTTCTAATCCCATAACAACCTACTGCTAATACCATAACTGCTAATCCTCTGACAACCTACTGCTAATCTCCTAACAACCTATCACTAAACCCATAACAATCTACTGCTAGTTCCGTAATTAAGACTGCTAATCCCATAACAACCTACTGCTAACCCATTAACCTCCTGCCAATCCCCTAACAACCTACTGCTAATTTCAGAACAACGAATTGCTAACCCATTAATAACCTACTGCTAATCCCTTTACAACCTACTGCTAATCCCATAACAATCCACTGCTAACCCATTAACAACCTATTCCAAATTCCATAACAACCTACTGCTACTCCCATAACAACCTACTTCCAATCCCATAACAGTTTACTGCTAACACCATAACCAAGATTGCTAATCCCATAACAACCTACTGCTAATCCGATAACAACCTACTGCTAATACCATAACATGCTACTGCTAATTCCATAACTGCTAATCCCATAACAACCTACTGCTAATACCATAACATGCTACTGCTAGTTCCATAACTGCTAATCCCCTAACAACCCACTGTTTATCCCCTAACAACCTACTGCTAATCCCATAACAACCTACTGCTAATCCCATAAAAACTTACTGCTAACCCAATAACAACCTACTTGTAATCCCATAACAACCTACTGCTAATCCCCTACAACCAACTGCTAATCCCTTAACAACCTACTGATAACCTACTAACAACCTACTGCTAATCCCATAACAACCAGTTGCTAATGTAATCCCATAAAAACTTACTGCTAACCCAATAACAACCTACTGCTAATCCCCTACAACCTACTGCTAATCCCATAACAACCTACTGCTAATCCCCTACAACCTACTGCTAATCCCATAACAACCTACTGCTAATCCCATAACAACCTACTGCTAATCCCCTACAACCTACTGCTAATCCCCTACAACCTACTGCTAATCCCATAACAACCTACTGCTAATCCCATAACAACCTACTGC
>JBCNYH010000012.1:3735364-3753205 GCA_039654325.1 Tandanus tandanus | reverse complement strand
GCAAGTCCGATGACACGACTACAAAGTCGATCATTGAACGGCGGCCTAGGGTGTCCTGGTGCCATGTGCACTTATGGATACTTTGTACTGTGATTTTGGCGATTCATCACAAAGAAGCACTCTTAAATTAGAAACGTGGAATGTTCCGCACCCAGTCTCAACTTGTCATAACAGGCACCGAATTTCAGCTAAGCAACCTTCATAAAAACACCTGGATGCAAATGCATTCTAAACACTGCCATCAGTCAGCATCTGAAGAACACACTACTTGATGCAGCAAAACAAGTCTTTGGAAAGAAGAGGAAGAAGAAACAGCATGACTTGTTGGATGACCAGGATGAAAAAATCCAGAATTAATTATCGTCATCATCCATGACATCAAGTGTAGAATCAAGCGGGTTGAATATTTCAGTCAGCTCTTTAACTAATTCTCCAACATCGACATGACCATTGTCAGCAACATCATACAAATACCTGTAATAGAAGAACTGGGAAGCCCCATCACTATGGATGAGCTTATCACTGCACTAAACAACACAAAAACCCTGGACCTGATGGAATACTTCCTGAAGTACTTGTTAATGGTAGCACCTGTTTGAGGTCATCTTTGCTGTGCGAAACCATGAGTACTGGCACCCCACTTGACTTCTTTGTAGATGATGTCAAGCTGGCACAAGTACACCGCTTAAAGTATCTGGGTAGTTATGTATCCATTATGAATGAAGAGATTAATGTAAGAATACAAAGTGCATCCTGTGTGGTTGGACACTTGCGGACCGTAGAGAACTGACTGTGGCTACAAAAATTAAAGTCTATGTTCAGTATGTTACTTCTCTTCATCTGTACGGCAAGAAAACATGGACTCTGCACAAAAAATGTGTCAAGTTGAGAACCATTCAACAACATCATCTAAGGTCTATACTGCGAATCGAATGGGATCACTTCATCTCAAATGAGGAGGTCTTAGAAAAGGACAATGTAGAGGACATAGAGACCAAATTGTTTAGAAATCGCCCCTGCTGGATGGGCTACATCTGCCGCATGGATGGAGAGCTAGCTGAAGGAGCAAGAAAAGTTGGTTGTCAACTTCATTACAAGGTCACTTATAGGAGTGGTCTCAAATGGGGGGAGGTGATCGACGAGTGGGATTCCATGCTGAAAGATCGAAGCAAGTGGAAAACTCTAACTTTCAACATCGGTCAAATGATTGACAAAAAAAGTAAAGACGACCATACAATGTAGCAAAGCGTGCAAAGCGTCATAGCAGGAAGAGCCAGAAATAATAACACTCCATGAACTATAGACTACCCAACTATTAGACTGTGCTATGTCCGTATCGGGCTCAAAGACGTATATTATGGGACGTATATTACTGGGCGCACATTAAAGGGTGCATATTACGTGATTAAGGGGTGAATATTAATTCATTCATCGATTTTCTAAGCCGTTCATTGTTCATTTTCTGAACCGCTTAATTCTAATTTGGGTCGTGTGGAGGCTGGAACACATCTCAGCCAACTCTGAGCGAATATAATATAATATACACCTCATATATTATTATCCATTCACCTTTCCATAGAAAACCGCTCCTTGACTTGCACATCCGTTCAGTTCATCCAGCCTTCTCAGGACCCTGGAATCCCAGGGGTCTGTTCTTCACATGCAGGGACTGTCATTCATACAGTATCTGAGTGGGGTGTCCTCTGGGATTCAGCTTTATCCTGTTCCAATTAGGATGACCTTCAATGCTACTACAAATAGGATGGGGAGATGGAGCAGCCCACTGCAATTCCCACTTCTCACTACTACCAGTCGGAGACCACCATTACTGAGATCTTCCTCTTCAACGTTCAGTAGTGCTACATTCCCCAGTTTCTTCTCCCCCAGTTCTATTCAGTAAAGATTATTCTTTCTTTTTTTGTCCTGTGTGTGAAGATGGAATCAGTGTCACCACTTTTACACCCCCCCCCACACACACTCACACACACTCACACACACACGCACGCACACACACGCACGCACTCACACACACACACACACACACACACACACACACACACACACAGAGACAGTCCACTAATCCTGTCCACAATCAGTCTCATCATCGTGCCTGTCGCACTCCGATTACATTAACATTCATTTATTCCACTTGCTGTTGCTCTCTCGTAGCCTTTATTCCTCCTCTAGGTCTCTCTTCTCTCTCACCCTCATGGGGGAAAAAAAACCTCCTCAGAGATTCTACTGCTGAAGGCCTGGGATGGGGGAGGGGTGAGAGAGGGAGTGAGAGATAAAGGGAGAGGGGCGAGAGGTGAGAGAGAGGGAGAGCAGCACAGAAAATTAGCTCTTAATACCGAAAAATAAAAATATTAATATTCTGAGCACTTCTTTTCATTAAAAAAATATTAGAAAAATAATAGTAATGACTTTGTTCATTAGGTGGTGCTGTAGTCTGCTGGTAGCCCGACCCCAGCTTGAACACCTTAAGCTTAAAGAACAATATTGCGATGTAGGGTGTTGGCCCGTTCCGCTGATCACGCCCCTTGTGATTATTTTCTGTGATGCTGCCTTAAATCATAGTTGTATACTCATCCATACCAAACTCTTGAAGCCCTTAAGGTTGCTATTCAGCAGGAGATCGCCGTTGTTCCACCCGACACGACCCGTCGAGCCATGGCAGGCTTCAGAATTCAACTCCAAGAGTGTATAGACGATGATGGCACCATTTGGAGGATGATCATCTTTAAAGATGATGGGCAAATATAATTTTTTCATGATAATTTGCAAGTCCCTAAAAGAAAAAAAAGAAATTATCATTCGCTGGTATTTCTTAGAAAATCGATCATTTGCAGACTGATGCTAAACCTGAATTTCTCTTCAGCAATTTCCGTGACCAGTCGGTGCGTGACATCATTTGACTGAAATGCCAGAACATTTCCAGTTAGCTTTGTTTACATGAATGAGGAGGTTTCTGTGGGTTCATGGTTGCTTTATTGTTATTATAATCATGCCTTTTTGTAGTGCAGTGGGGTCTCAGTGGTTAGGGTTCTGGATTACTGATCCAAAGGTCAGGGGTTCAAGCCCAAGTAACACCAAGCTGCCACTATTGGGCCCTTGAGCAAGGCCCTAAACACTCAACTGCTCAGATGTATAAAAATGATAACTGCAAGTCGCTCTGGATAAGGGCGTCTGCCAAATGCCATAAATGTAAATGTAGTGCTGTTGGCCTCGATAATGGGAATGGATCAGATTTCTAAGTGAAGGCCATTCTTGTAACACGAGCTGTAGGAGATAAAGACCGGAAGCCAGGCCAATATTCCTAGCTTTGTTCCGGTTATTTCACGGAGGAAGCCACAAAAACAGTGTTGAGAAAAGTTTGGGGATGTGTTTCGGGCAGAATAGACCGAGGAAGGATTCTGAACCAATTGTATTCGAATATAAACATTGCACTAGTGGAGCTTTAGAGAAAAGGAGAAGGCTGGAGGTAAGTTGGCTCTAATCTTCTAAATAGATATCTTTACTATAATCTAGAACTACAACAGAGGGACAGTTAGATGTAGTGCTCAGCAGACAATAGTATTTGAATGGATTACTGCAGCAATGTACAATTTTCACAGTTTGTTACTTATAAGTTATTAGGGCTATGATACAATACCAGACTATCAGTGCCTGGGTTTTCACATGTTTATGCCTTTTATTTGTTTTACACTCCACTTGGTGTGTGTCTGTGCTGTGTTTGATTCTACCACTCAGCACAGTGTTTACACGATAGCCGTTTGTGTTAATGCTACATGTTGATATGGAGTATCTCCGGTGAGTTTCTCTGTAAGGTAGATAACATGCATTATTTCACTTTTTATAGTGGAGATCAGGAGCTCCAAAGCCATGAGCTCGAATCTGTTGTTGTGTCCGTGCTCACAGGCAATCCAACGTGTACGTGCCGCCGTGGCCGTGCACTTGAACTTGGAGGAAATGTTGTTGTTAAATCAGTGTTTTTTCTTCTTGAGGAGAAATAAGTTTTCAAATTCCATTGAAAAGACAATTAGTTATATTATGGCTGTTTCTTTACAGGAAATGAATGCAAACATTTTCTGAGCTCTGCTTTTAGGCAGAGCCTAAGTATTTCTTTTACTCTGAGTTCAGATACAAAAGCAGGATTGATTTACCAACTGAAACATGCTGCTGAAGAGTAGGCTGCATAGCTGTCAGCGTGTTTCTGCCCTGCGATGGCCTGGCGAGCTGTCCAGAGTATACACTCCCCTCGCCCAGAGTCGGCTGAGATGGGCGCCAGTCTCCCCGCAACCCTAATTAGGATTCAGCGGTTCAGAAAATGAATGACTGGATGAACATGCTGCTGATCTGAGCAGAAGGTAGCTGGTGAGTACAAAATTGGATTTTTTTTTTTATCAGTGGAGGTTATAACCTGTCCATGTACTTAACGTTCTTTTAACTTGTTGTACATTTACATTAAACAGTGAGGCTGGAACAGGAACTCAGAATACATTTTCTCTCTAAACATACAATATTAAATGTGAAATAATGCATGTTATTACCCACCTTACTGTGATCCCCGCTCCAACCCAAACTAACTGTGCTTTTTTCAGGGAAAATATGTTAGATTATGTTAATTCTGAAGTGCTTTGGCCAGGGGCGCCCAATCCTGTTCCTGGTGATGTACCTTCCTAAAGATTTTAACTCCAACCCTAATGGAGCCCATCTGACAAATCCAACCATCGCTTTAAGTCTTCATTTCCAAGTTTTAAGCCTTGATTAGATGATTGGACAGTCAGGTGGGCATAATTAGGGTCGGAGTGAATGTCTTCGGGAAAGTAGATCACCAGGAACAGGATTGGGCGCCCCTGTCTTAGGCTGTTGTTTGGCCATAATGACGTCACTTGCAGCCCATGACCTTTAAAAGCATGATGTATAAAAACTGTACTGAATGAAGTTTCATGTGTAATATATATTAAATGGTTATTTTTTTCATTTATCTTTAAAATGTGGGATATTTTATTGGGTCACTCTGTACATTATTATACACCGATCAACCATACCATTATAAACATTCTGATCACCGCCAGGTTGCATGGTAGTGTAGTGGTTAGCACATCTGCCTCACAGCAAGAAGGTCCTGGGTTCTTATCCCGGGCTCGAGTGTTTCGATGTGGAGTTTGCATGTTTATGTTGGTTTTCTCTAAGTACTCCAGTTTCCTCCCACAGTCCAAAGACATGCACACTGGACTAACCAGCTGACTGAGTGACTTAGAGAAGGAAATACAATCTGATCCTGGTTCACCAGGACACAGGCTCAGTACACCATCAATCAAAAGTAGGTAGGTGCTGTGTGGTCATTTATTTATTTGTGTGTGTATTAATAAAATTAATAATAAATATAAACAAAAAAATTATTTAAACATGAATACATTAATAAACTTATTCTCTCTCTCTCTCTCTCTCTCTCTCTCTCTCTCACACACACACACACACACAGGACTGAGTGCAGCCGCTGTTCTGATAGAATAGTTGTGCTTTTTTTCATTAGCCCCACTGTAATTTCCAGCCGTTATGAAACAGCTGGATCTAAAAACACTAGTTTCTTTTGTTCTTTATTCAGACAGAAGAGGAAAGAAAACGCTCAGCTCGCCAAAGAGTAATCATCACATCAGTCAGCTGTAAAACGCTTTGAGAATGGAGAGAACATTTTCACAAAGAATTTCCGACAAAAGAAAAAATATTCCACCTGTCTAACTGCACCTGTCTGTCTGAACACAGGACGGGAAACAAGCGACAGAATAATCACCTTCACTTTACACTTAATTATGGACTAAGAGACAGACAGACAAAGAGACAGACAAACAGAGGACAATGTCACACACTCAATAAATTGTAATTGTTGGTAGGTTTTTATGGTGTGAGAAAAAATGTTTTCACTGTTAGAGGAAAATCAACTTCACCTCCATCATAGTGACACTGTTTACACACACACACACACACACACACACACACACACACACACACACACACACACAAAAGAGAGTGAGATTAGATACTAAGATTAGACCCTGAGATTACACTCTGATTACACCCTGAGATTACACTCAGAGATTACACATTCTAAGATTAGACACTAATTACACAGTGAAATTAGAGACTCACAGATTAAACGCTGATATTAGACATTCTGATCACACCCTGAAATTACACTGAGGTTAGACATTCTGATTACACCCTGAGATTACACTCAGAGATTAGACACTCAGAGATTAGACACTCTAATTACACAGTAAGATTAGACATTGAGATTAAACACTCTGAGATTAGACATTCTGATCACACCTTGGAATTACACTGAGATTAGACATTCTGATTACACCGAGATTAGACACTCTGAGATTAGACACAGATTACACACTCTGATTACACAATGAGATTAGACACTCAGAGATTAGATGCTCATTTTACACAGAGACTAGACAGTCAGATTAGACATTCTAATTACACCCTGAGGTTAGACACCCTGATTACACAATAAGATTAGACACTCAGAGATTAGACACTGATTTTACAGAGATTAGACACTCAGATTAGACATTCTAATTACACCCTGAGGTTAGACACTCTGATTACACAATAAGATTAGACACTCAGAGATTAGACACTCAGAGATTAGACACTGATTTTACAGAGATTAGACATTCTGATTACACCCTGAGATTAGACACTAAGATTAAACACACTGATTAGACACTCTCAGATTAGACAGAGCTTAGACACCGAGATTAGACACTCTGATTACACCGAGATTAGACACTAAGATTAAACACACAGATTATACACTCAGATTAAACACACCGAGATTAAACACTGAGATTAGACATTCTGATTAGACTCTGAGCTTAGACACAGAGGTCAGACACTCAGATTACACCCTGAGACAAGACACTAAGGTTAAACACACTGAGAATAGACACTTTATTAGACACTCAGAGATTAGACATTCTGATTACACCGAGACTAGACACTAAGATTAAATGCAGATTAGACACTGATTACACCCTGAGGTTAGACCCCGAGATTAAATATTTAGATTAGACCCTTACATTAGACCATGAGCTTAAACATTATTGAGATTGGACCCTGAGATTACCCTCCACTCAGTATACAGTGAGCCAATCCACATGTTACATTAGGACCTGCACTAAACCATCACTTATTGCAGGTCTGGAGCTCCATCCACAGCAGTCACTCAACCAACCAACACAGTCCACAAATAATAATAACAAACAAGAACAATATTACAAACAATAAAAACTACAACAATAATAATAATAATAATAACAACAACAACAACAATAATAAGGAATATCAGAGTAAAGGACACTCAATTTATTGAAGCAAATATTTGTTTTTTTACATGGACTAAGTAAAAAAAAAAAAAAACAAGTTTTGTGTGTGTGTGACTCAGACCATAGACATAATAGTAAATAAAGTATAGATTTATAAGTATACGGTTCCGATAACTTAATAAACTGGCTAATAAACATCCTGCTCTGTGATAGTGAGGGTGTCAGCAGACGTACTTCACTCTGCTGGATAATTACTTACAACAATAGAAACAATGATCTCGTTACAGTATCTTTACATTTTGTGTGTGTGTGTGTGTGTGTGTGTGTGGTTACTGAAACAATAAACTGTTTTATGTATTAATAAAAATTTAAACAAAACATTCTGTTCATAATCATAAAACTGCAGCAAAATCAAATAAATTTATTACACTTAATCCAAAATAAAAGTTCAGAAAGACCTCATCACTGCAACTAAAAAAATATTTTACACTTTAATGCAGAATGTTATTAATCTTCATAGAGATAAACTGTAAAAATATCAAAATTAATATATTTCTATCAGATTTTTGTTCTCTATGAACATTAACAGCCAAAACGAATGGGAAAAAAATCTTTAAAAAAATTTATAAATTTCTCCAATCAAGACGTCCGAAAAAATATCAACTCTCTAAACTCATCCACTGCACCCTATTCACTACCTAGTGCACTACTCCAGAAGTACACTACACTCTCATCATGTGACTGACAGTATAACACAGACAATCCCACAATGCACTGCAAGTAGCTCAGTCCAAATAACAACAAAGCGCTGAAGAGAGTCAGGGTGTTAATAATTTTCAGTGTTCAAGGTGTTCAAGGTTTGTTCAAGGTTTGTTGGCGCGTGTTTGGGGTTTATTGTAGGCGGAGTTTGGGTTTTTTTTGGACTCGGTGTTTGAAGTTTGTTAGATGTGGTATTCGTGGTTTGTTGTAGGTGGGTTTTAAGGTTTGTTAGATGTGGTATTCGGGGTTTGTTGTAGGTGGGGTTTCAGGTTTGTTAGATGTGGTATTCGTGGTTTGTTGTAGGTGGTGTTTAAGGTTTGTTAGATGTGGTATTCGGGGTTTGTTGTAGGTGGGGTTTAAGGTTTGTTAGATGTGGTATTCGGGGTTTGTTGTAGGTGGGGTTTAAGGATTGTTAGACGTGGTATTCGTGGTTTGTTGTAGGCGGTGTTTATTGTTTTTTAGATGTGGTGTTCAGGGTTTGTTTGATGCAGTGTTCGGGGTTTGTTGTAGGCGGCGTTTGGGGTTTTGTTGGACACGGTGTTTGGGGTTTGTTAGATGTGGTGTTCAGGGTTTGTTGGTAATTTGTTGTTCCTGTGGTAATGGTGTGAGTTACACTGTGTGTTTGTTGCTATGGTTACAGTCCCTGTAGGAACTCCTGCAGCTGGTGGACAATCTCCGTGTCCACTGTCTCCATGAGAGAGTGGAAGCCCTGATCTCCCATCATCCCCTGCTGCAGCTTCAGCTTCTCATAGACACACTGCTGCAGAGACACTGTGTGTACCGGATCCTCCAGAGCCAGCTGTGCGCACACACACACACACACACACAAAATGACAAATCAGGTTAAAAAAATTTATAAATTACAACATACATAGAAACATCAAAGTTCAATATCCACTCATTAAAAACCACATAGCAATAAATCACACACACACACACACACACACACACACACACACACACACACACACACACACACAGGGGAAAGTCCAGGGTAATAATGAAGATTGAATGATGTTAGCAAGGCTGGTTACTGTCTGTGTGTTAGCCTCTCATTAGCATTCAGTTGATGTAACGCTGAGTCAGCGTTGACTTTCACTGCACATGGAGTTTGATTAGCGAGAGAGACAAAGAGAGAGATAGAGAGAGAGAGAGTGAGTGTGTGTGTGTGTGTGTGTGTGTGTGTGTGTGTGTGTGTGTGTGAACGGAAACCCCTCCCTTTTTAAGTTGGGGGAGACTACAGCTTTAAAGGTCTAACTTTCAGGACAGAGATAGAACCCGAATCTTTAAGAATCAGCACCAGAACCACTCAGTGTTTAGAACCTGAACCCCCAACACACTTATACATGTCTAGCTGCACTGCTGTACCTGTCTCACTCTTTCTCTCTATCTGTTTCACTCTCTCACTGCATCTGTCTGTCTCTGTCTCACTCCGTCACTGTATCTGTCTCTCTCTGTCTGTATCTGTCTCACTCTCTCACTGCATCTGTCTGTCTCTGTCTCACTCTCACTGCATCTCTCTCTCTGTCTGTATCTGTCTCACTCTCTAACTGCATCTGTCTGTCTCTGTGTCTGTCTCACTGCATCCGTCTCTCTCTGTATCTGTCTCACTCTCTCACTGCATCTGTCTCACTGCATCCGTCTCTCTGGCTGTATCTGTCTGTCTTTCTGCCTGTATCTGTCCCACTCTCCCACTGCATCTGTCTCTCTCCCTGTCTGTATCTGTTTCACTCCCTGTCTGTATCTGTCTCACTCACTCTCTGTATCTGTCTCACGCACTCTCTGTATTTGCCCCATATTCTCTTTATCTGCATCTGTCTCACACTTTCCCTGTATCTGTCCCACTTTCTCTTTGTATCTGTCTCACTCCCTCTCTGTATCTGTCCCACATTCTCTTTATCTGTCTCACTGGATCTGTCTCACTTTCTCTGGATGTTTCACTCACAGTGTATCTGTCTCACTCTCACTGTATCTGTCTCACACTCTCACTGTGTCTGTCCCACTCACTGTATCTGTCTCACTTTCTCTCTGTATCTGTCTCTCTCTTTATGTTTATTTGTCCTACATTCTCTCTATCTGTCTCAATGGATCTGTCTCACTCTCTCTGTATGTCTCACTCACACTGTATCTGTCTGACACTCTCCCCGTATCTGTCTCACTCTCTCTGTATTTGTCCCACATTCTCGCTGTCTCAATGGATCTGTCTCACTCTCTGTATGTCTCACTCGCAGTGTATCTGTCCCACTCTCCCTGTATCTGTCTCTCTCTGTATTTGTCCCACATTCTCTCTAACTGTTCCACTGTATCTGTCTCACTTTCTGTCTGTGTTTGTCCCGCTCTCTCTATGTCTCACTCCATCTCTACATCTGTCTTACTTGGTTACTGTGCTGCGTTATTATTGGTATTAAGTCAGTAGTATTAGTATGAGACTGAGTGTGAGGTTAATGCTAGCCTTATGTTAGTATAAAGTTTATGTTAGTACAAGCTAAGTATGAAATATTAGTTTACCAATAAAATGAGGTTAGCATAACACGACTAGTCCAGCGTTAGCATTACCATGACACAATTTATGATTTGAAAATCAGAATGTCGGTGAGGTTCAGATGTTAATGTTAAAAGAAATATTGAGACAGTAAGTACATCACGCAGGGTTGAAGGTCAACATGGCCCACTGAGAGAAAGAAACACACGCACACACACATCCCTCTCAATGAGCGGTGAAAGACAACGCTGACTCAGCGCTAACACTGACTGAAAGCTAATAAGATGACAGCAGAGAGACATCACTTGTAACATCATTTAATCTTCATCATTACCCTGGGCTTTCCTGTATGTGTGTGTGTGTCCTCTGAGAGCCGCAACAAAAAGCTAAATGGTGTTGATGACTTTGTCTGTGCCTCATCAGACAGATACACCATTTCATCATCACTAATGCTAAGCGCTAACTAGCCTTCGCCGTGGTGTGTGTGTAAACGTTTGTGAGATTTAAGTGAACAGGTAATATGTTTATGTTTATTACATTAATGTTGCGTGTGTGCTAGTGTTATGTACATTGCCGTGGAAAGAAATATTAACTAAACTGACAGAGATGATCAGGTGAATATGAGTGTCATAATACTGATCCATGTCATGATGATGTGCGGGCGTGGCCGTGTGACATCATCAAGTAAAGTTTAATTTGTAAACGGTGTTACTGTGAACGAAAACATGACGTTTGTTCAGCTTTTGAGCTGATGATCTTAGCGTAGCATTGCTATAGCATTAGCATAGCGTTTCAGCCTAACTGTAAGCATTGGGGGGGAGAAAAAAAAACACCCCGAATATCTGAAGTGTGTAAACAGAATATGAAACTCAAGAAGCTTTCAGGATGTTCGAGAGTGCTGGAGCTGCAGCCACTTCACTGACCCTAAACTTACGAGTGAAGCGGCGGCTTTGAAAAGGTCAGATTAGCGTTTGCTGATGAATAAAATCCATGTTTTTTTAGACCCTTCACTCTTGGGCTGAGTGATTCCGTCTCATCAGGGGAAGTGGTGTGAAAACTCCATCAGCCAATCGTTTCTCTCTTACACTTCACATGATTACGGCTACGTCCCAAAACACAGGGGTGGAGTGCTCCAACTAAACTGAGCTGTGAGCTAGCACACTGAGCTAACGCCCAGACGCGCTGAACCCATGTGACCTGCAGCTTCATCTTCATAGCATTTCATTAAGATATATTAATAAAAGCAATGTTTGCACAGTGAGCTGCTGTGGTTATGGATCACAGAGAGGACCTCTGGGTACTCCAAAAAGAATAAATATGGGTAGTTGGCTGGTGTGCGCGTGTTGTGTGTGTCAAGCTAATGCACCCAATAACTCTACATAGATCTATAGGATGTGTCCTCATGACTGTAGTCATGTGACGCCTGTTAACAGTGATGCCATTACTCACCAGTTTCTTCCTCTTGTCCTGTTCAGTGGGCGGTTCTTCATCCTCACAGAACTTCGACTCCTCCCCTTCACTCACCAGCAAACAGCTACAGACCAAGAAAGGGAGGGGAGGGGTTAAAGGTAAATTAAATCAAATGAAAGGAAAGCCTTCCGAACTCTCCTGTTACACTAAATTTATGCATATTTTCATCAACAGGTGGTTTTTAATTTGCATTTTCAAAGTTGCATATCTGCTCAAATTAGCTTGATGGTTTGAATTAGCCTTTTTAAAAAGGCTGCCGTTTGAAGTCCCTTTCACTATTGCGAAAGAGCGAAATAGTGAAAATAGGAACTAGTGAATTCACTCATTCATTTTCTAAGCCGCTTAATCCTAATTAGGGTCGCAGGGAGGCTGGGGTACTCCAGGTACCTGAACTGCTCGCCAGGCCATTACAGGGCCAACACACATACAACCATTCACCCTCACACTCACACCTAGGGGCGATTTGGAACCGCCAATTAGCTGTGCATACTGTGCATGTTTTGGACTGTGGGAGGAAACCGGAGTACCCAGAGGAAACCCACGTAAGTATGGGGAGAGCATGCAAACTCCACACAGAAATGTCCCGAGCCCGGGAATCGAACCCAGGCCCTCTTGCTGTGAGGTGGACAAGGAGAACCACTGCTCCGCCGTCCCGCCTCCCTAGTAAACTTCTGAATAAAATAATATTAGGCCCATCTGCACATAATACTACATTACACTTACATATCTCAGACAAGCGTCTGCTAGTTTACATGAACAAAATGTATACTGCAGTTTATTTATATGCAAATCACTTCTTTGTTTACAGTTCCTTTCACGTGAGTCTAATGCGGCAGGAGAGGCAGTGCAACCCCATCTTGAACCCCTTGATGTTGAAGACGTGGATGTGTGGTTTCAGTAAGACGGAGCTACGGATCGAAGATCATCGCAAGTGCTGAGGGAAATGTTTCCGCATCAGGTGATCTCGTCGCGTGGTGATGTCGGGTGTTTTGATGTGCAAAGGTGTATATGATTAATGCAAGGAATTAAGTTTGGGGGAATTTCCCTTTAACTATTTAAATGTTTGTTCTGTAAGCCAAAGCACAGAGACAGACACCCGTCTCTCTCTCTCTCTATCTCTCTGTAAGATGATTTATGATCAGTGTGATAAACATTACTCTACACTGCGGTGTGTGATCACTCTTCTATTTTACACATCATTGGTCACACAGATTAATGGAACACACACACACTTACTCTTTGAATGTCCCCATCTCTGGCTCTTCAGTCATCACATCATGTAGAGACTCAACACAGATATTAATAATCCCACAAAACTTCTCCTGTACAACACTGAGAGAGAGAGAGAGAGAAAGGAAGAGAAGGACAGAGAGAGGGAGAAGGACAGAGAGAGGGCGAAGGAGAGAAAGAGGAGAGAGGGGGGAAGGAGAGAAAGAGGGGGGGAAGAGAGGGACAGAAAGAGAGAGCGAGAGAGAGAAGGATAAAGAGAGAGTGGAACAGAGAGAGGGAGGGAGAGAAAACAGAGAGAATGTAAAAGAGAGAGAGGGGAGAATGAGAGAGGGACAGAGATGGAGAGAGAAACAGAGAGAGGAAAGAGAGAAGAAGAGACAGAAAGAGAGAAGGATGGAGAGAGGGACAGAAACAGAGAAAGAGAGAAGGATAGAGAGAGGGAGAGATAGGGACAGAGACAGAGAAAGAGAGAAGGATAGAGAGAGAGGAGATGGGGAATAGAGAGAGACAGAGAAACAGAGAGAGAGACAATTATAGAGAGAGGGAGATAAAGGAACAGAGACAGAAAGAGAGAGAGAATGATAGAGAGAGGGAGGGAGAGGAAGAGATGGGGAGAGAGAGACAGAGAGAACAGAGATAGAGTGAGAGAAGGGGAGAGAGAGAGAATAGAAACACTTTGACAATACTGTACATGTATACAGTCATGCTAACAAGCTTTTAAAACTGAAATTGAATAATAGACAGAGAGAGAGAGAGAGAGAGAGAGAGAGAGAGAGAGAGAGAGAAATCTGGGAAAACATTATTAAGTCCAGACTTACAGACTTCCTTATGAATCACAGGGTGTTGAGTAAAAGTAAAATTGGTTTTAAACCAAATCACGGCACCAGCGATCCTATTTACACCCTACACACCCTCATTAAATTCCCAGGTAACCAAAACAAAAACTAAATATTTGCATGTTCTATAGATTTCCAAAAAAGTGTGCAATTCAATTTATTTAAAGAAAAAATTATATAAATTAAATTATATTCACGTTGTTCCCTCAGGAGAGTAGATTCAGAGTGAGAGAGTGAGTGTGAGAGTGGAGTGAGAGTGAGCGTGGAGTGAGAGTGAAGTGAGCGTGGAGTAAAAGTCAGCATGAAGTGAGAGTGAAGTGAGAGAGGAGTGAGAGTGAGTGTGGAGTGAGCATGGAGTGAGACAGGGCTGCTCTCCGAGCCCAACACTCTTGAACATAAATGATTTGGCCTCCATTTTAAAAGCTCAGCAGCACGGAGTCTCAGTCTACACAACTCAGAGACCAAACTCCTGCTGTCTGCAGATGACCTGGCTATGCTGTCCCCCAGCGCTCAGGGTCTACAGCAGAACCTGGCATGATATTTACAGTAACGGGCATGATGTTTACAGTAATGAGAGTGATGTATACAGTAACGGGCGTGATGTTTGCAGTAACGGGCGTGATGTTTGCAGTAACGGGCGTGATGATTGCAGTAACGGGCGGGATAATTACAGTAACGGGCGTGATGTTTGCAGTAATTATCCTGCCTGTTACTGCAAACATCACACCCGTTACTGTAATTATCTGCCCGTTACAATAACGGGCGTGATGCTTGCAGTAACGGGCGTGATGCCTACAGTAACGGGCGGGATGTTTGCAGTAACGGGCGGGATGTTTGCAGTAATGGGCGGGATGTTTGCAGTAACGGGCGCGATGTTTGCAGTAACGGGCGGGATGTTTGCAGTAACGGGCGTGATATCTACAGTAACGGGCGGGATGTTTGCTGTAACGGGTGTGATAATTACAGTAACAGACGTGATGTTTGCAGTAATGGGCGGGATAATTACAGTAACGGGCGTGATGCTTGCAGTAACGGGCGTGATATCTACAGTAACGGGTGGGATAATTACAGTAACGGGCGTGATGTTTGCAGTAACGGGCGTGATATCTACAGTAACGGGTGGGATAATTACAGTAACGGGCGTGATATCTACAGTAACGGGTGGGATAATTACAGTAACGGGCGTGATGTTTGCAGATACGGGCGTGATATCTACAGTAACAGGCGGGATATCTACAGTAATGGGCGGGATGTTTGCTGTAACGGGTGTGATGTTTACAGTAACGGGCGGGATGTTTGCAGTAATCTGCGGGATAGTTACAGTAACGGGTGTGATGTTTGCAGTAACGGGCGTGATATCTACAGTAACGGGTGGGATAATTACAGTAACGGGCGTGATGTTTGCAGTAACGGGCGTGATATCTACAGTAACAGGCGGGATAATTACAGTAATGGGCGGGATGTTTGCTGTAACGGGTGTGATAATTACAGTAACAGACGTGATGTTTGCAGTAATGGGTGTGATGTTTACAGTAACGGGCGGGATGTTTACAGTAACGGGCGTGATGTTTGCAGTAATCTGTGGGATAATTACAGTAACGGGTGTGATGTTACAGGGGGTTTTTAGATCTCCAATAAACAATCATTTCCACTTCACTGTTTTAGTCCCATTCACACACCACAGAGATACAGCATAACCATACTCACATAAAGCCAAACTCTAACCTGTGAGAGAGTGTGTGTGTGTGTGTGTGTGTGTGTGTGTGTGTGAGAACACACCATTATGAACTATTTTGGGCTCTTATCATGATGTGCTGATATGAGTGGTAGCAAGGTAGCTATGCTAACCGCTTATATTAAAGATGTGTATCTCTCTCTCTCACACACACACACAAAATCTCTCACAAAAATAAAATAAATAGCTAAAGAGCACTGGACCTGGAGCAGAGCTGACGTACAGTCTCACCTGTGTGTGTGTGTGTGTGTGTGTGTGTGTGTGTGTGTATTCGCAATGCTTGTGAATGAGAAACTGTATAGAAGCATTAACTGTCCTGAAGGTGTCTGAATTTTAAAGATAATTTTATAGAGATGAATCATTTATTATAATATTATAACTGATATACTTTCATAACTTTACATTATAGTAATGATCTAATATTGTAATAACGCTATAATATTAAAATAATGCTATATTACAATAACACTATTATAACACCTTTATAACATCGTAATGCTATATTTTCATAACATTATAATAACACTGTAATATTGTAATAATGCTACAATATAATAACACTAACATTATAACTCAAAAACATTGTAATAATGTTATATTTTTTATAATAATGCTGTTATAATAATTCTATATTTTCATAACTCGTTCATAATATTATTATAGCATAATATTGCAATAACGCTATATATTTTAATAATGCTACAATATCATAATGACAGTGGGCAGCACGGTGGCACAGTGGTTAGCACGTCCACCTCACTGCAAGAAGGTCCCGGGTTCGATTCCCGGGCTCGGGCGTTTCTGTGTGGAGTTTGCATGTTCCCCCCGTGCTCGTGTGGGTTTCCTCCGGGTACTCCGGGTTTCTTCCACAGTCCAAAAACATGCACAACAAGCAAATTGGCTGTTCCAAACCTCCCCAGGTGTGAGTGTGAAGGGTTGTATGTGTGTTGGCCCTGCGACGGCCTGGCAAGCTGTCCAGGGTGTACCCCGCATTCACCCAGAGTCGGCTGAGATGAGCGGCAGCCTCCCCGCGACTCTAATTAGGATTAAGCAACTTAGAAAATGAATGAATGACACTAAACTTTACAACATTGTAATAATGCTTTTTATAATAACGCTATAACAATGTTAATGTAATGCTATATTTTTATAATAAGTAATATATTTTAATGGTATAATACTGTAATAATGCTATATTTTTATAATGCCATATTGTAATAATGCTATAATACTGTAAAAATACATTATAATGATGCAATAATGTAATAACACTATAATACTATAATCTGTAATAATGCTGTTACATAATGCTATAACATTGTAATAACACTATTTTTTATAACTATTATATTAATACTATCATTTTATAATAATGCAATATTATCATAATGCAATAATATAATGCAATACTGTAATACTATAATCTGTAATAACTAACAATAATGCTATAAAATTTATTAACACTATTTTTATAAATGCTATATTATATTAAAGCTAACATTTTATAATAATGCAATAATATAATAATGCAATACTGTAATAACACTATAATTTGTAATACTATAACAATAATGCTATAACATTGTAATAACTATTTTAATAATAACACTATATTAATACTATCATTTTATAATAATGCAATAATATAATAATGCAATATTGTAATAACACTATAATCTGTAATAATGCTATAACATAACTATAACATTGTAATAACACTATTTTTTATAATAACGCTATATTATAATACTATCATAATGCAATAATATTATAATGCAATACTATAATACTATAATCTGTAATGCTAGAACAACTCTATAACATTGTAATAACACTATTTTTATAATAACGCTATATTACTATCATTATATGCAACAAGATAATGCAATACTGTAATAACACTATAATCTAGATCTGCACTCAGAGACTGTGAAGATGACTTTTCACTGCTGGTGATATAAACTCTTTTGCTACAATTATTCAGGA
>JBCNYH010000012.1:3608508-3620583 GCA_039654325.1 Tandanus tandanus | reverse complement strand
CACACACACACACACACACACACACACACACACACACACACACACACACACACACACACACACACACACAGTGTCTGAGTAAGTCAACAATAATAAATTAATATTCATTAAAATATCTGAATATTTTTTTATGATATTTTACATATTTTAAATCAGGAATTAAACATTTATATTTAAAAACTGGACATTGATGTGTTCAGTCTCATTAAGCGTGTGTTCATGTGTGTGTTTTGTCCTGCAGATATAGATGAGTGTGAGGACGGGTCTCACATGTGTCTCTATCACCAGTTGTGTGTGAACACAGTTGGAAAATATCGGTGTGAGGTAAAGTGTGGGCCGGGATTCAGACACAGAACTGCTGGTACTGAGAATAGAACCAGAACCGATGGCTGTGAAGGTACTGTAGTGTCTTTTTTAATATGACATCATATCTTGTTCCTGTAGGACATGTCATGTTAATAAATGTGACAGTGCTGTAGTGGAAAAAAATAATAAGTGGGCACACCATGGAAATGAAACTGCCAAGCAGCGCCGTGGGCTTTCAGACACAGTACCTAGGGTGGTTTTTAGAGCCATTTTGACCAATAAAACATAAAAAAATACATATACAGACAGGCGTATAGATCTATAAATGTTAAAACTATTCCAACACAATTATAAAAATAAAGTACATCCTGTAATGAACATGAAAATTTTGCAAGTTTGCAAAAAAAAAAATAATACTTTTATGCCTAATCTATTACTTTATCCGTTTCAGAGATTATATCTTACTGTTTAATTGACAGTTGAAATATACATTGTATGTTGCAGACTGTTGACATAAAGATGAAGTTTTGGAACATAAAGTATTATTTAAACTAAGTTGTGTGTAATCCATTAATCATTCTATTACAAGAAAAAAATTATTTACTTACATTAAGTGTAAAACTTACAATATATAAACATACAATATGTCACTAATATTTTTAAGTATAGGATTCTTAGCTGGTTCTGTAGTCTTATTGTGGCGCTTAATCAGTAGTAGTCTCGGGCTTCCTTAAGATGTGAATTGGGGGGTAGGACCCAGAAAGTACATATTGAAGGTATCCCCCCAACAGTTGTCAGTGTGCTTTAAGTTATATCTTGGATTTCTTCTCTACTGGTAAGATGGGATTCGGACGAGAAGGTCTGGCTCATAGTCTCCGCTCTAATTCATCCCAAAGGTGTTCTATCGGGTTGAGGTCAGGACTCTGTGCAGGCCAGTCAAGCTCTTCCACACCAAACTTTCTCATCCGTGTCTTTATGGACCTTGCTTTGTGCACTTCTGCGCAGTCATGTTGGAACAGGATTCCCAAACTATTCCCACAAAGTTGGGAGCAGGAAATTGTCCAAAATCTCTTGGTATGCTGAAGCATTCAGAGTTCCTTTCACTGGAACTAAGGGGTCAAGCCCTGCCCATGAAAAGCAACCAACACCATAATCCTCCTCCACCAAACTTTACACTTGGCACAATGCAGTCAGACAAGTACCGTTCCCCTGGCAACCGCCAAACCCAGACTCGTCCATCAGATTGCCAGATGGAGAAGCGTGATTCGTCACTCCAGAGAACGCGTCTCCACTGCTCTTGAGTCCAGTGGCGGCGTGCTTTACACCACTGCATCCGACGCTTTGCATTGCACTTGGTGATGTATGGCTTGGATGCAGCTGCTCAGCCATGGGAACCCATTCCATGAAGCTCTCTACGCACTGTTCTGGAGCTAATCTGAAGGCCACATGAAGTTTGGAGGTCTGTAGTGATTGACTCTGCTGAAAGGTGGCGACCTCTTTGCACTATGTGCCTAAGCGTCCGCTGACCTGGCTGTGTCATTTTACGTGGCCTGCCACTTCGTTGCTGAGTTGCTGTCGTTTCCAATCACTTCCACTTTGTTATAATACCACTGACAGTTGACTGGGGGATATTTAGTAGCAAGGAAATTTCATGATTGGACTTGTTGCACAGGTGGCATCCTATCATGGTACCACGCTGGAATTCACTGAGCTCCTGAGAGCGACCCGTTCTTTCACAAATGTTTGTAGAAGCAGTCTGCATGCCTAGGTTTATACACCTGTGGCAATAGAGGTGATGGAACACGTGAATTCAATTATTTGGATGGGCGAGTGAATAATTTTGGCAATATAGTCTATCACCCGGTTAGCAACACAGATCACTTTTTTAGATAAGTACTTTGAGTAAGGTGGTAATTTAATAGTATTCTTGTCTTTGTTGAATTAGGATTATCAGGTCTACGGTCTTAAACATAAATCAAATTGCAGTCATGTGCCTTAAATCCATTACTGTTCTCACTTCTCTTAGACCCAGTAGATCTTACCAACAAGCCAGAGGTCATGCTCTCAGCAACCTTATCTACCCTCCACTGCTGTCCCAGTCTCAGACAAGTTTGGTCGGTTGGCTCCGGAACTGCCAATCTGCTGTAAAAAAGGCTGATTTCACCTCTGCCATTGCTTCTCTCCATTCTCTTGACTTTCTTGCACTAACTGATACCTGGATTTCCCTGCACAACTCTGCTACACCAGCAGCTCTTTCCTCTGCTTATGCTTTCTCTCATACTCCACGAGTAACTGGAAGAGGCGGTGGTACAGGTCTGCTCCTGAGTTTGTGCTTCATGCCACCCTCTCTGTCTCATCTAGAAATCTCTTCCTTTGAGTTTTATGCTGTAAAAGTCTCCTCTCCAACCAACCTTCTCATTATTGTCATTTAATAATTATTTGCCTCCTGGACCCCTAGGACACTTTTTAGAAGAAATGGACACGCTCCTCAAAACGTTCCCCACTGACAACACCCCTCTCACCCTTTTGGGAGACTTCAACCTCCCCTTTGACAAACTCCAGTTCTCTTGCCTTCTCCCTCTTCTTTATTCCTTTTCTCTAACTTTCAACAACTGCTCTCCCACACACAAAGGAGGGAATCTCCTAGATATTGTTTTCAGCCGTCCCTCCCCAGTCACAGGCATTACTGCCACCCCACCTCACATCTCTGACCACCACTTGGTTTCCTTTACTATCACCTTACCTATTCTATCTAACACCAGCTTTCAGTTTTCTTCCCCCACTCGGCAAAATCTCCACACTGTATCTCCTTCATCTGTTGCTTCCTGTACTTTATCTCAGCTTCCTAACCTGGTCTCCTTTTCCCCCTACCATTAGAATCTGTTTTTCTCTACACTTTTCTCTCCTCACGCTCTGCATCTCTGGATCTCCCCTGCTCACTATCTACAGAATCCAAGAAGACTTCTTGCACTGCTCCTTGGCTCTCGGAGGTGCTGTGAAGCAATCGTAGACAACTCAGAGCAGCTGAGAGAAAGTGGAAGAAATCTCAACTTGAATCAGATCTGGCTTCCTACCATGTTCTCCTATTTACATTTTCATCTGATGTGACTTCTGCTAAGACAGCCTTCTACAAGGAAAAGTTGGACACTGCTGCACAAGACCCACGCAAACTCCACAACATCTTTTCATCTTTGCTTAATCCACCTGCTCCTCCTGCCCCATCCTCCCGGACAGCTGAAGACTTTGCCGACTTCTTTGATGGGAAGATTAAACAAATCTGTCAGACATTCACTCCCACTCCTACTCCTATACTACACACCATAGATTTCACTTTACCTTTCCTTGCACAGTTTTCTAATCTCAACTCAACTCACAACTGAAGACATCCAGCAAGTCATCTCATCATGCAATCCTAACACCTGCTCACTGGATCCATTCCTTTCCACAATACTCCAGACCAACTCACAAGCCCTTCTCCCTTTACCTCTACTATCATCAATAACTCCATATCATCTGGTCATATACCAACAGCGTTCAAAAGAGCCAGGGTTCTACCCATCTTAAAGAAACCCTCTCTGGATTCATCAGACATCAGCAACTACAGACCGGTATCACTTCTCTCTTTCCTTTCTCAAATTCTTGAACACACTATTAATAACCAAATGTCTTTATATCTTTTGCAGAATACCCTCCTTGACCCTAATCAATCTGGCCTCAAAGCAGCACATTCCACAGAGACTGCACTTTTGGTTGTCACAGAGAAGCTACATGCTGCAAGATCAGCCAAGATGTTATCAGTCCTCATCCTCCTCGACCTTTCAGCAGCATTTGACACGGTCAACTACAAGACTCTCTCGTCCATCCTCATGAGTCTAGGAATTTGTGGTTCAGCATGGCAATGGCTGACTGGGAAGGTTGCTCATATCAGGTTACATGGAGGGGATCCACATCTTTTCCATGTCGACTCGCGACTGGCGTTCCCCAGGGCTCAGTTCTTGGTCCACTTCTGTTTTTACACTAGGTCCCTCGGTGATGTCATATCCTCACGTGGGTTCTCATACCACTGCCATGCAGAAGACACTCAACTTGTTCTCTCTTTTCCTCCCTCAGACATTGATGTTTCTGCCCGGATCTTTGCATGTCTGGCAAGTATCTCCTCATGGATGGCAGCTCACCAGCTGAAGCTTAATCCCAGCAAGACTAAATTGCTGTTCATCCCAGCTGACTCATCCCCACACCAAGATTTTGCAATCTCCCTGAACAACTCTGTGATCTCTCCTTCAGTCACTCTCACAAAGCCTAATAACTATGGACGATTGTCTGTCCTTCTCATATAACTAATCTTTCTTGATCTTGTCGATTTCTCCTCATTAACATCCGAAGGATTCATCCATTTCTTCTCACTAAGGCCACTCAGATATTTGTTCAGTAATGACAACTGATCCAGAATGCAGCTACACGGCTTGTTTTCAACCTTCCCAAATTTTCTCACACCACTCCACTGCTACAATCTCTCCATTAGCTTCCTGTAGATTCAAAACACTAATGCTTGCCAACAAAGCAAGTACAGTAAGTCGGATTTTGTCGTAAGTCGGATCACACCACTTAACCATGCTAATGCAGTAGCAAAATCCTAATCTAAGATATAAAAACACTTTTTTATGACACATGAAAGCATAACTAGCATTAAGAAAAACATATGGAGGACAAACATAAAATAATAAAATGAAACAACCAAAAAAAAGAGAACAATTCCTTACTTTTACTCCTGCGGTTGACTTGCACACAGGAAGGGGCGTTGCAGTGGAAGGGGAGACAGGCATATTGGGAGGAGGAAGCTGCAGAATCCGCATAGAATCCTTGGTCGGGCGCGGCAAAACTGATGTATTCTTCAGCCGAACTAGTTCGTATTAATGACACAAATGTTGGCAGTCGGATGACTTATGGCACAAGCGTTGTAACCTTGAAAAGTCGTACAGCGGATCTGTCATAAGTCAAGGACTCACTGTATGTTATTTCACTGAACTATATTACTACATTTTATTTCATGTATACAATTTAATATTTTTTTCAAACCAATAACTCAGAAAGTGAAAATAAATGACAAACTCAATATTCTGTTTTTCAAGCATAACAAAGATAAATATATAAGATAAACAACATTTAACAGATTTGGGGGCTGAGGGGGTGGGTGGGGGGAGCTGAAAGAGTCAGATTTTCTAGTTGAGCTGAATCGATTCTTCTGATTCACTGAAAAGATCTGAAATTTAACTAACGCATCTGTTACAGGCAGTAAACAAACACTAAACATTCCCATTAAAGTGAAAGAGTACCAGTATTGGTCATCCTTACAGCATAATCTGTGCGTATGTAATACATTTAAGTGTATCACTCTCCGCTGTGTTGAGCGGGGTTGACATCTCTTGTGGAGACAGTGAGACGTCAGAACGTCAGTTAGTTCTCGAACAAAGACATTGTTGCTGGATGAAAGGGAAGTCATTGATTTGACTACACCCGTGTTGACCCATGGGACATGTAGTGTTTTTTGCAAACGGACTTCAAAATATGTGGGTCATGTGGCAGTTCACTCTCTGTGTCCTTATACTCATTCGCTCTCACTTACTCATTCGCCGAAATGCTCAATTCCTTTTAGAGTCGAGGGGATCGTGGAGCCTATCTCAGCCAACAGTGGGCATTTAAAATGCACTGATGTTCTATAATTTGAGGAATATTAAGTGGTTAAAGGATGTTTTGCCAGTAAAAAACAAAGTGCATACACCACTACAGCATTGTTTTTGAATTGAGCCTTTGCTGTCCATGTGGTGTCACTGTTTGAATTATAAATTATTCCTTCCATCTTTACAACCAGACACACACACAGACACACACACACACACACACACACACACACACACACACACACACACACACACACACATTTCTATGATGCTACCACTCGAAGCCAAGTAGCCTTCCAGGGGAGTCAGTATGCCCTCTGTCCTTCTGGAATTCTTCTGTGTCTTCTTTTTTTGAAAACAAATTATAGTCATCCTATTTGTGTATAATTAATTTTATGTTCTGTTTACTGTAGATATGTTCTATGAAACTGCATTAATTGTGTTACTGGAAACGTGCTGTGGATTAATGCAAATTTAACGGTATTGTTTGTATACATTAGATGTGGATGAGTGTGTGGAGTCATCCGTGTCTCCATGCCAGCATCAGTGCTTTAACACACTTGGCTCATTCCGCTGCGGCTGCCTTCCCGGATACCAAGTGGTGGGACATCGCTGCTTCGGTCAGTGTGTGTGTGTGTGTGTGTGTGTGTGTGTGTGTGTGTGTGTGTGTGTGTGTCTAAATAACCTCAAAGCAACTCAGTCCACATTAAAATGAAATACCACTCTATAGTCCTTCTGAGCGATAAGTGAAACACTCCCTGAATGTAAAGCATTTATTCATTTACCAAACCACTTAATCCTAGTAGGGTCGCAGGGAGACTGGAGCCTACCTCAGCCAACTTTGGTCAAAGGCGGGGTACATCATGAACAGCTCGGCAGTCCATCACAGGGCAACACACACACACACAACCATTCACACTCACACTCACACCTAGGGGCAGTATGGAACAGCTAATTAGCCTACTGTGCATATCTTTGGACTGTGGGAAGAAACCCACCCAAGCACATGCAAACTCCACACAGACAAATCTTTGCCAAGCCCGAGACTCGAACACTGGGCTTTCTTGCTGTGAGGCAGATGTGCTAATTGCTTTACCAATGCGCCACATAATGCAAAACACACTCATGATGATTTCTTTTAATTAGCTCCTACTGTAAGACACTTACATCCCTGAGGATAAGACACATAATAAAGATTATTTAATTCTATCAGCAGAAGACTAGTACTGGAAAGTGGACAGTGGTGGCTCAGTGGTGAAGGTTAACTGAAGGGTTACTGATCAGAGAATTTGGTGGTTCAAGCCCCAGTACCACCAAGCTGCCACTAGGGTCACAGGGAGGCTGGCGCCCATCTCAGCCGACTCTGGGCGAGGGCAGAGTACACCCTGGACAGCTCGCCAGGCCATCGCAGGGCAGGGCCTTAACTCAAACGCTCAAATCTACTCATTAGATCAAAATGTAATCCTTTCATTTTCTTAACCGATTAATCCTAATTAGGGTCGTGGGGAGGCTGGCGCCCATCTCAGCCGACTCTGGGCGAAGACGGGGTACACCCTGAACAGCTCTCCAGACCATTGCAGGGCCAACACACACAACAATTCACACCCACTCTCACACCTAGGGGTGATTTGGAACCACCAATCAGTCTACTGTGCACGTTTTTGGACTGTGGGAGGAAACTGGAGTACCCGGAGGGAACCCACACAAGCACGGGGAGAAAAAATATAAGCTTTTATATTGATTTTATTTCAGGACCACTATAAAGACTAAATTGTTTTCACTGATGAAATGTATCAATAATGTGTGTATGTATCTGTGTGTGTGTGTGTGTGTGTGTGTGTGTGTGTGTGAAGATATAAATGAGTGTTTGAGGAGTGTATGTCCATCTAATCAGCAATGCAAGAACACTGATGGAGGATATCAGTGTTTTGACAGCTGTTCATCAGGAATGACTCTGGCTGGAAGCGGTGTGTGCGTTGGTAAGCAGAGGCAAAATATATAGCTAAGAGAAGTTTTGGTGATCCTTTGTCACTTTCTTCCTTTATTGCACCATCAATTCAGACGGATGGACAGAACCCATTTCTATACAGTAGCTCCCGCTCAGGAGTACATGGGAGCTAATTGGCCGAACTATCACGGGATGGCACACGTTCACTTCCCTGTCACTCACAGCGATCACCAGCCAATCATGGGCGTCTGTAAGCTCATTTATACGAGCAGGCGGATATCGCTTTCCCTCCGAGTGTGTTAGGCCGCCTCCAAATACGCATACGCACAAAGAGGCGGGTGGCAGCATCGCATGTCACGGAGGGGGAATGTGCATGCTTACGCCCCTCCCTGGTTGGTGGTGGTCGTGTGATAGGAGGGTAATACTTGATGGGTGGGAATTGGATACGACTAAATTCAGGGGAGAAAATGGGGAAAAAACCTCCCCACTGCCTCGCGGTGTACAGTCGGATATTGTCGTAAGTCGGATTTTGTCGTAAGTCGGATCACACCGCTTAACAATGCTAATACAGTAGCAAAATAATAATCTATGATATAAAAACACATTTCTATGACACATGAAAGCATAACTAGCGGTAAGAAAAACATATGGAGGACAAACATAAAATTAATAGTTCATATTTAACGATGCAAATGTCGAAAGTCGGAAAGACAATCCTTAATGACTTATGGCACGAGCGTCGAAACCTCGAAGCGTCATATGTCGGGTCCGTCATAAGTCTATACTAATATTCAATAATTGGGCTCATGTATTGATATCAGCATATGTGTACGTTTCAGATGTAGACGAGTGTAAAGACGGCAGTCACATGTGTCGCTACAGGCAGATCTGCCAAAACACACTTGGTGGTTATATATGTGTGTGTCCAAGAGGCTATCGCTCTCAGGGTGTGGGCAAGCCGTGTGTAGGTAAGATTTATTAACGCAGTCACAATGAGAAGACAACACCAAAGCACCACATTATAACACACTGTGGAATCACACTGCACCACATTATACCATACCACACTATACCATACCATACCATATCACACTACACCATACCATACCACACTACACTACACCGCATTACCCTACACTATACCACACAACACCATACCAACCCACACTACATGATACCACACCACACTATACCATACCACACTACACCATACCATGCTACACCATACCACACTACACTATACCATACCACACTACACCATATCACACTACACCATACCATGCTACACCATACCACACTACACTATACCATACCACACTATACCATACCACACTACATCATACCACACTACACTATACCATACCACACTATACCATACCACACTACACCATACCATGCTACACCATACCACACTACACTATATCATACCACACTACACCATGCCATGCTACACTATACCATACCACACTTCACCAAACCATGCTACACTATACCATACCACACTACACCATACCACACTACACCATACCATGCTACACTATACCATACCCCACTATACCTTACCACACTACACTATACTACGCTACACCATACCATGCTACACCATACCATGCTACACTATACCATTCCACACTACACCATACCATGCTACACTATACTAAACCATACAACACCACATCACACAGCACTATACCAATTGAGTACATTGTACACCACCTTACCACACTACACCATACTATACCACATCACACTGTACCATAAATATTACATTTTACATCATCATCATATACCACACCACACATTCTACCACATCATACACCACAATACAGCACCACATCACACGCCATGTCACACAACCATACAAAACCACACTACATTATACACTATCACACAACACAGTACAGCAACAGTTTTTGTTATGCTCGTGGTACAATGTATATAAAGTGTTTAAACTATGTGTATGAGGTTTTAATTGCACTCTTTCTGGTGTGTTAGATATTGATGAGTGTGCACAGTCTCCGAGTCCATGCGGGTATCAGTGCCGAAATGTGCCTGGCAGTTTCCGGTGTTTGTGTCCAACTGGAACTGTTCTGCTGGTGGACGGACGCTCGTGTGCTGGACTTGAGAGAGGAAATGCGTTTGCTAATCGAACCTTGGTTCGAATCGGAGTTCAGCCTCAGTTGGTGTCTACAAGGGGTCAAACATTAACACTGCTTCAGAACACACAGCAGGGGGCACCATGGAGCAAATTACACACCTGCCCCCCTGGTTATACAATTAAAGCCGGTAGTTGTGTTGGTAAGTTATAGAAGAAAAACAATAAAAATTATACAAAAATTAATTAAAAATGTATTTAAATTGTGTTTAAATGTTTGGGATTCTGCTTCTCTTTCTGCCCAGATGTTGATGAGTGTGTTCTAAGAAAGCCGTGCCAACACGAGTGCCGGAATTCACTGGGAAGTTTTCAGTGTTTTTGCCCTTCAGGTTATCAGTTGATGTCCAACGGTCAAACATGCAGAGGTATGCTACTCAGGTCATGTGACCACAGCATGTTCATTATATTCACACACAGTCATCATTTACAAATGTAATTATCCGTAATTGTTCGCAATAAGCTGCAGTGTGAATTAATCATGTTTCATTATCGTACAATTTCAGATATTGATGAATGCATTGAGCACAGCGTGCAGTGTGGACCAAACCAAATGTGCTTTAACACAAGGGGGAGTTATCAGTGTTTGGACACACCCTGTCCTGCTAGCTATCAACGAGGAGGAAGTCCGGGGTAAAAAGAAAAACAACAGCTCAAATTTAAATGTTTATTCTAACAGTGACAAGCCATACACTCAAAGTGCAAGGTTTATAACAACACCATGACAAATCATAAGCATTATAAAATGATTAAAAAATAAATATATATCTATAATTAAAGTAAAAAACAGAGACATGAATCAAAAAGTGGATCAAAGAAAAAAAATAAACAGGAATATTAGAAAAGGATGAAAAAAGTGTTTTTTATGTACAATTTATTAGAGTAATTCCGGTCCTCTTCGTATCTACAGGGTGTGTTACAGGCCATGTGCACACGGGTGTGCTGCAGGATCTTCTCTTCTTCTTCAGTATAAACTCCTAACACTTCCTCTGGGAATTCCCGCTCAACACAACGTCATCCGATTGTCAGCTTTTTCTGAATCTGGGGTTCTTCAGGAGCGAACATTGTTCACCATCTTGGAACAGAACGGAGAGATTACAGAGCAGCTGTTTGGGATCAAAGATGAGGCTGGGAGAGGAATCATCTTCACCACCCACCGTCTCAATCAGTCTGGTCTGGTGAAGCTGAAGGTCCAAGCAACCACACTGAACCAGCACGGACAAATCACTTACCAAAGTTTATTCCTCATCTATATCTCCATTTCTGCTTATCCATACTGATCCTTTTTATCTCCACTCATCCCCAACTGATCCCTCTGTCTCCATACATTCCTTCTTATCTCCTGTCTCTACTCATCCTTAGTGATCCCTCAGTCTGCTCTCATCCTTACTAATCCCTCTGTCATCATTCATCCCTATTTATCCCTGTGTACTCATCCCCCCTGACCGCTTTGTCTTCACTCATCCTCTCCGATCCCTCTGTCGTCATACATTCCTCTTCCTCTGTCTCCTCTCGTCCCCTCTGATCCCTCTGTCTCCACTCGTCCCCTCTGATCCCTCTGTCTCCACCCGTCCCCTCTGATCCCTCTGTCTCCACTCGTCCCCTCTGATTCCTCTGTCTCCACTCGTCCCCTCTGATTCCTCTCTCCTCTCGTGCCCTCTGATCCCTCTGTCTCCACTCGTCCCCTCTGCTCCCTCTGTCTCCACCCGTCCCCTCTGATCCCTCTGTCTACACTGGTCCCCATTGATCCCTCTGTCTCCTCTCGTCCCCTCTGATCCCTCTGTCTCCACTCGTCCCCTCTGATCCCTCTGTCTCCACCCGTCCCCTCTTATCCCTCTGTCTCCACCCGTCCCCTCTGATCCCTCTGTCTCCACTCGTCCCCTCTGATACCTCTGTCTCCACTGGTCCCCTCTGATCCCTCTGTCTCCACCCGTCCCCTCTGATCCCTCTGTCTCCACTCGTCCCCTCTGATACCTCTGTCTCCACTGGTC
>JBCNYH010000012.1:3590266-3604712 GCA_039654325.1 Tandanus tandanus | reverse complement strand
GTTTCGTTTCACTATGTACTGCGTCAGCTATATGTGGTTGAAATGACAATAAAGCTTCTTGAACTTGAACTTGAACTCCAGTTTCCTTTTTCCGGTTGTAAACACTACGCACTCTCCATTCTCCTTCAGTCCAATCTTTAGCTGTGTAATTTGCCCACTGATACCATACATTTGCTTGGGCTTTCTGCAAGTTCAGCCTTTGGGTCTTATATCTCTTCATATATCCGGTTTTCTTCTGTCAAAGTCTCATTCTGCAGCTCTCAGTTTTCTAAATTCGGTATCACCATTGTGTTTGTTTCAGTTTTGGTTTTCAGGACCGGGTTATCTTCAGTTGACTCTTCTTTTCATCTATAGTTATAGTAACTTTACTCTGCCCCAAGCTTTCTCTATATCGAATATTACTATTCACAAACTGCATTCGTGTCATACAGACAGTCCTACATTTGTCCGCCTTCTGTCCCTTTGGCCTTATTCTCCGGGTGAAGCATCTTTTACCTGGTCTTCATGTCCATACCTTGTCTGGTGCACCATTTACTTCTTTAATCAGCCTTTGCTTAGTTCTTCACTGTATTTCCCTGAGATCACCTTCATATCTGGGTCTATGGTAACTACTCTCGATCATTCTACATCGTCTTGGCTGTGGTCCAAACATCTTGTTCTATAGATAGTGAGAGGTCTGCACATATAATGTAAGGTTGGGGGCACCCTGCCAATCTTTCCCAGTCAAACACTTAACGTACCCGGACCCACTGCCTACCTGGACCAGGTTCTCACCTACCATTGTTTGATCATAAGTCACGTTAGTCCCATTCCATAAATTGTTCCTTCTTTCTGGGTTATTGATGTCCATTTTGGGTCAGCATAAGACATGAACTATTAGCAAGAGCAAAGTTTCCCTGAGTTGAATTTGTGAGTGAGGTTTTGCACAATAACATAGCTATCTGGATGAATTCCCCAATTATGATGATTTCTAGTGTGTATTAGAGGCTGACATTTTTTCGGGATTACCACTGGTCACGGGATTCCCGCGGGATGGGAGTGAAATTTACTATTAATCAAGTGATTGGGATGGTACAGGATAAAACAAAGTTAACAGGAGCAGATGGGAGCGGGAACCAACCAATAGGACAAAAAACAAAAAAAAAAACATATGACAGGTGCCGCCATTTTGTAGTTTTCTTTCAATAAGCGTACGCTGTAATGCAAGTCAAAAGAACTACATGGCCCAGAAGCCAAAAGTGCTTGCTGCCGCAGCTTTCCACCGGAATTAAAAGAATAGCACACAGCTGGGTTTTTTTGTTTGTTTTGTTTAAGCAATTTCAAACATAAAAGTAATGTCACTGTTTAAGGAAACAAGTGCTTAATAAATTAGTAAAATGCAACTTTATATGTTATGTTTGGGTTTATTCAACTAAGGTCGGCATGGTGTGACCCATGTACTGTTTTTTGTTTGTTTGTTTTTTTCTACTGTAACTGACCTCCAAAAGAGCTAGAAAAAGGGACTTAGCAGTTGGTCCTCCATAGTAAAACTATAGGGACCACAGGCTATGTATTATTTATGTTTTGTGCCCTTTAGTGAAGGTTTTTTTGTTTGGATTAAGGCAATAAATGCCTCCCTATATTACCACAGATGAACTGTTCCTGTTGCCATATATTTTAAAATTAAACTGCAGAACACAAAGTAATCTAAAAAAGAATGTGGAGAAATTTAATTTAATGTATTGCCTAAAGACTTAAAGAAGAAAAAAATGGGAGTGGTACAGGAGCAGGAGTCATTTTGAATTGGAGCGGGATGGGAGTGGGAGTTATTTTACCAGGAGTGGGATGGGACAGGGATTTTTTTTTTACTCTGGCCCGGGATTGGGATGGTACAAGATTTTTTTCCGTGGGAGTGAGATGGGAAAGGAGTGAAAATTCACTCCCATGTCACCCTCTAGTGTGTATCCAATTGCTAGCATGATTATTAAAATATAGTCACTAGTGCTAATGGCAGCTGACTGTTTACTGCTGGCAGCTTCAGTGCCAGTTTAAATCATACCGCCTTAATCTTCATTCTGACTCGTCAGTACCATTCTGGGCTAGGTCTGTTAAATCTGGAGTCGTTAAACCCCATGATTCATTTGCACTGAACGGCAGGTGCCCTGGCAGACCTGGTTTGGGTTCATCTGGTAGCCCTCTTATAGTCTCAGGTTCCCTTGGAAACTGATACACTATTGGCTTAAAGTTGGGAGTAGGTGGGTCCTCAGTCTCTGCTATTTGTTCAGTTGACTCTACAGTTTGGGGTTATATTTTTCTCTGAGGTTTCTTTCCCTTCCCTCGTGTGTTGTATGCTGGTGCCTCTGGATGATCCACTTCCTCTGGTACAGTGTCCTCGTCTGTATGGGCAAGTTGTACCAGCTTTGAACATAACTCCTTCCACTTTGGTTCTCTTCCTTCAGCCCTGCAACAATGATTTAAGTGATACCAATGCTCTCTACCTTCTACCTTGACCACTGTTGGCATTGTCAGTACCACCTTGAATGGTCCTTCTCTCCTTGCTTGGCTTCAATGCTTCATTATAAATATCTTGATATGCACGTAGTTTCCAGGTTCCACCTGGCAGAGTTCTTGCGGTTCTACATGCATGGCTGCAAGAACCTGTGAATAGAGAGTTCTATGTATTTGGGTTAGGTGATTCACATAGCTTGACATTTTGCCCTCTAATTGCTCCAATGAAGGGCCCTTATAAGGCCCTTGAGTAAAAGCTACCAGCATTGGGTGCCCCGTGAGCATCTCGTGTGGTGTCAAATGTGTGTTTCTGTTGGTTTGAGAACACATTTTCATCAGTGGTAATGGCAACACTTGTACCCAATTCAACTGAGTGGTCACACAGATCTTGGCTATCATTTCCTACAGCAGTCCGTTTGCTCTTTCTACCATCCCTTAAGACTGTGGGTGGTACACGCACCTTAAATGGTGCTTCATGCATAAGGCCTCTGCTATAGTTTTTATTACCTCGTTCACAAAGTGGGTACTGTTGTCTGACACTAGCTGATCTGGGATACCATAACGAGGGATCACTTTTCTTCACAGAAACTTCACCATTGTCTTGGCATCATTCTTGGCTGTGGCCAGTGCTTCTACCCACTGGCTAAATCGATCTATCACTACCAGAATGTATATTTTCCCTTCTTTTCCTTCTGTCATGTATGCAAAATCTATTTCCAGATGTCTAAATGGCCTCCTGGGCTCCAGTAGGTGACTAATAGGTGCCATAAAATGTTTCCTAATATTGCGCATTGCGCAGAGTTCACATGTCCGTAGGAATTTGTCTTCCATACTCACTAGATATGGAGACCACCAAACCGCACAGATTGTCTTAATGATTTTACTGTGGTCACAATGATTTATCCCATGTGCTTCTTTGATTAACATTGGAAGGATCCCTAGTGGGGCTACCAACACTCCATCACAACTTCTCCATACCCTATACTGGGGATCTAAAACTGCGCCTCATTTACTTCCACAAGTCCCTTTTTTCTGTGTCCTATATGTGTCTTCTCCGGCTGCATCCTTTTTAGCTGCCTCATCGGCTGCTGCATTTCCCCTGTTCACCCATTCTCCATCTGACTTATGAGCTTTACATTTTACAATCGCCAATTCTTGGGGGGGCATCATTGCCCCTAATTGTTGCATGCTGTTGTTAGTGCTTTTATCTCTGCCAATTGGGCAGAGCATGGCTGAGGCACCACCACAGTCATTACTGGGTCGAATGCCTTTGACTCTGGTAAACTGTGATGTTGGGATGCTGTAACTCCTTCACTCTACATGCTCACCCAAGTCCATTGACAGTGGAGTGGCTGATTGCCCAATGTTACAGGGTGCCCTTATGTCTGCCTTCCTTCTGGTTTCTCTCTTTTTAGTTATGCTGCCATAGTTAGTCATGCCGGAGTCCCTGCTTGCACCCAGCACTAATAAACTCTTCTTTTACCATTACACTGTTATGAGCATACCAAACAACCTCTCTCTCTCTCTCTCTCTCCAGTCCTGTGGTCTGTCCTGGTGTGCTGATGCTGGCTGGAATTCTCATCTTGGATGCCCCTGGCTCCTGCTGATGAAGATCCATATGGGCTTGGATATACCACAGCTGCAAGTCCTAAATATTTGTAGCAAAAGAGTTTATATCACTAGCAGTGAAAAGCCATCTTCACAGACTCTGAGTGCAGATCTAACCGGACTACATGTTGGACTGAAGTGAAGTTTCTCTTATATGGTTTGTATTTCATGGTTTCACCCAAATGAGGATGGGTTTTCCTTTTGAGCCTGGTTCCTCTGAAGGTTTCTTCCTCATGTCAACTGAGGGAGTTTTTTCTTGCCTCTGTCACAGCAGGCCTGCTCATTAGAGATGTCTAGGGGTTGTAGAAAATTGTTTAAATTCCTTTTTAATTACTTTAACTACATAAAGCTGCTTTGCAACAATGTCAATTGTAAAAAGCGCTATCCAAATGAAACTGAATTGAATTGATTCATTGTCATACTGCATTACTGCATAGCCAGCTTTGTTTGCCTCATTACTACGATAGCATGATCCATCCACAACGAGGACACTGAGCATTCAGCTGTGGTTCTGCTTCTAAGTCTGATCTAGCTTTAAGATATTTTTCTGTCTCTTTAACACAAACATGTGGAACTCCCTCTCCTGGGAGCACTAATTTGCAAGATTTGTTGTGCGGCACTTCACAATTGCTGGCTCTGGGGCCGCTAGGATAACATCATAGCCTGTTCTTCAGGCATTAGTTATATTGTAATTTTGACTGGTCAACAACGCATGCAAGGCATGGAAGGTGTACAGGGTCACTGGATGCCCCATCGTGATTGACGATGCCTTTTAATAGGCAAACGCTGCCTCTGCCAATCCTTGATAGCGTGGTGGCATACCCTTCTCCACGCTATCGAGTGCTGTACTATAGTATGCTACAGGTCTCTCCCCATGCCTTTTTGTTCCTGTGTTAACACTGCCGATGCAAATCCTTTTCTTTCAGATTGTGATCCGGTAGTCATGGTGAAGAGGTTTGAGTCAGATGGTAAACACTCAGGAGAGACAGATTGGATGAAGAAGGGTTCTATTTATTAACCAAAATAAGGCCAAAAGGCCATAATATTAATTAAGCAAAAAAAAAAAAACAACTACAGCAAAAAACAACAACAACAAAAAAAGAGAGAAAACAAATCACTTTTCGATACCGAAAACAAACATGACCTAAGAGTCAAAACATCTACTACCACCTTTAAAATAGTCTTGCACTCAAGACACAACTTTTATGCTAAGAGCTCTCACAAGCATCTGCTCTCTTGGCCAGCCCCCCTACTGAATGAAAGAACAAAGCTTAAGTCTCTCTTGAACGCACCCTTGAAATTGGACTTAACCAACATAAACAAGTCTCGGGGGTGTTCTGTGACTGATTCGCTGGAAGAAATCAGACAGAAGTGTGAGGTGCTCCTCCCAGGAAGAGCTGTGTATGACCACGTCATCAATGTAAGCAGCAGCATATTCTTCAGCACACCTCAACACCTGATCCATCAAGCGCTGAAAGGTTGCTGCTGCTCCATGAAAACCAAACGGTAGAACTTTAAAGTGGAATAGCCCCGATGGAGCTCTAAAGGCAGTCAACTCCTGTGCCTGGGGAGAGAGGGGAACCTGCCAATAGCCTTTTCCCAGATCAAGAGTACTCAGGTACTTGGCTTTGCCCAGGCGTTCCACTAACTCATCTAATCTAGGCATCAGGTACGCGTCAAATGCTGAGATGCTATTCAGCTTTGAAAAGTCTATACAGAACCAGAGTACTCCATTCTTCTTTGGCACCAGAATTACTGGACTGCACCATTCTCTATGTGATGGCTCAATCACTCCCATTCCAAGCATGGTCTGGACCTCCTCCTTTAGCGTGGGGATCAGCCTCGCTGGAATTCTGGTGGTGGTTTGCCGAATGGGACCAGGACTGGTAAGTTTGATGTCATGGGTGATGATGTTGGTTCGCCCTGGCTCGTCACGGAACAGACCTCTACGGATGACGTGCCTCAAATATTCCTGCTGCTCAGGTGTCAGGTGGGTGATGAAGGGGCAGGTTGAGTGTCCACCACTCATAGGGAAGTACAGCTCCGCTGGTTCTTCCTCCTGCTCCACTACACGTGCCCACAACTGGTGCTGAGCAGAGGCTGGATGATCAATCCATCGTTTCAGCAGGTTGATTTGGAAAATCTGCTTTCATGGGTGTCTGTCTGGCATGGCAATCTCGTAGGTCACCTCACTGACCTTCACTGACCGTCACACAGATGCATATAAATAGAATGGCTTGCCATAGTCAGGACATGCCGGTGTGGATGACAAAGCCGCCTTCAGCATGTTGAATGGTGCTTTAGTTTCCTCAGTCCATGTAAATGTGGCATTGGACTTTGTTTGGTCTGCTGCTTTTACTATATCCCTAAGTGGCTGTGTTTTCATACCAAAATCACAAATCCATGGTCTATTAAACCAGCTAAGCTCAAGTAGGATAGGCTTTGCTGAACAGTCTAAGGTCTGGGAGCCATTTGGATTGTTTTAACATGTTCTGGAGAAATCTTTCATGTAGTGCCTTCAAGCACTCTACCCCGGTATTCTTCCATTTGCTGGCAGAATTGCAAATTTTCCTTACTTAATTTATGTCCATTTTCTGCCAGAACTTTTAGGACTTTCACAGAGTCCATCACACATTGTTCCTTAGTTTGGCTGCGGATCAATAAATAATCTACGTATTGCAGGATAGTACTGAACACATCCAGACTGGCCACGTCTTGAACCAGAACTTGGTTGAAAACTGATGGACTTTCACAATAACCTTGTGGCAGTCTCGTGCATGTATATTATTGTCTGCCATCGGTAAAAGCAAACAAAAACAGTGAATCTGGATGCAATGGAACACTAAAGAATGCTGAGCACATATCAATTACTGTATACCATTTTGTTCCTGCTGGAATGTTAGACAACAGGGTGTGTGGATCAGGGACTACTGGAGTTTCTGCTATAACCACTCAGTTTACTGGTCGCAAATCATGGACCAGTCTCCATTTGTCTGAATTTGGTTTTCTGACTGGAAAGATGGAACTGTTGCACTGGCTTTTTGCTGGGATCAGGACTCCTGCTTCTACTAATCCCTTAATCATCCTCTCTATATATATTATTACTTGCTTTGACAGAGGATACTATCTTTGATATAGCAGTTGTGATCCTGGTTTAAGCTGTATCTTAACCAAGTTGGGTGTTTGGTCCATGACTGTTCTTGTACTTGTGCTAATGTGTCCCCCTTTCTTCCTCTCTGAGCTCTTGCTCTTCTGCCCATCCGAGCAGTTGTTTTACTTTGCCCTTCTCTATCCTCACATTCTCAGCCCTGCTTATTAGTACAGTCTGTGGTTTTACCTCATCTACCACTGTCTGCTCTATCTTGAGAAATTCTGTCTGGCGAAAAATGTGCTACCTGTGTCCATTGCGTCACCTGATTTGCTTCCTTCACCATTGGCCCTAGCTCTTTTGATTAAAAATTCTGCCTGATCAGCAGGGAGACATGGGGAGCAGCATCAGGGATTTGGTACCATTGTCCAAGTTGTGTCGGCAATTGAACTGTAGCAGCAATCCCTTGGGGTCCAATTATGAGGATCATTGCTCTCAGAGTGTACTGTGTCTTTGCCACTTGTTCATCCCACATGGCCTCATACTCTTCATTCAGTCCTTCTTCATCATACATCATTGTGCAGTGCCATGGCTCTCTGCTTGGTTGACAATCGGGTCGCATTTTGATGAGCCAGGCCTTCCGTTGTTCATATGGGTCTCTTATTCCACTTTGTGTGTCGTTCAGCTCCAGCCAATACACTCTCCATGTCCATTAAACATCTCTCCAATTTTTTGTTTCCATCATGAGGCATAGCTGGGCCAAATGTTCTGGAAGATCTATCCAGACTCCAAGTAAATTTGCTGGAGTATCTGGGGGGGAAAGTAGTGGTGCTTGCACTGTCACTCCTTGTATGTTTAGCTCTTGAGGTTCAGTAAATCGTAAAGTCTGTGTTTTCACTGAGAAGCCTACTGTTTTTACTGCTTTACTTGAGAGGTGGAGTTTTAAGCCTTCTTTACCTATACTTGTATACGTTGCACCCGTGTCAATTAAAAATTAACAAAATTTTCTTCCCACTAGCACTGAGATGGTGGGTTCTTGAGCAGGGTGCAGTGAGATGGCATACTGCACTAGCTCCCCCTCTGGCTTCTTTGGGCCTCTTCACATGCTACCCGGGGTGGCCCCATGGGGCCTGCTCCTGAGTTTCCCGGTCCTTGGGGCAGCTGATTGGGCCCCATCCAGGGTCCCATCCAGTTTCCTTGATCTTGCCATCCTTGGTTCTGCTGGGAATTACCTCTTGGAGGTGCCACAGATCAGGTCCTCCCTGTTGATAGGCATTCATCCCATGCACCCCATCTCTTCTCTCCATGCCTTTTGTAGCTTCAGCACATACTCGGCTACAATCTTGTTTTCCTGCAGTTTTATCTTCTCCACTCTCCCTGGATCCACTCCTGTTGGGTATGTGTACCTTATAGATTCCCAGAGTTTGTTGCAGTAATTCCCAAACGATCTTGGGTTGTACCTGGTCATCAGCAAACAAACAAACTTTATTTATTACTACGCAGGACATCTGTCTCACAAACACACATACAGCATGATTATGAGAGAGAGGTACTCAACCTTACTCTGTTGTTCCTCTTATAATTTCAGAGCATGAGAAACGGTGGGGAGTCGGTGTTGGGTGTAATCATCAGTTGGCATACATTGCAATTCTAACAGTGTTATCTTGCAACTCCCTAAGCACATTCCATTCTCTGAAGACAATATTTTTTCATGGTCCCATAAGCCGTATATTGGGAAAAACAGAAACATCTGCTGGGTTTAGCAAAAAACAACACATAATTCTTAATAAGGCAAATGTACATATATGAATGCATAGAGCAGATATATAAGCCAATTTATCATTTTTACTCTTACAGCCCACAACAATCACTGAGTGGAAGTTTAGGTGCCCCTTATTTCTCTCAGTTTTCTTTGTTCTTACCAAATAACTCAATTAACAATTAAAAACCAAGTCAAAATAATGAGATCATCAGTCAGCAGATGAGAAGAAGCAGTTATCTTTATTCAGCTATGCAATCAAGAACATGCATCCCTGAAGAGAGCAGCCGATCTCAAAAACCCCTCTGAATTCCCCTGTACTTATACCCTGAGCACCTATGGTGTCTCCTTCTTTAATTTGCATATGTTGGGTCAATTTCCCATTATCTTCATGATCTGAGCCATTTTGGCCCCTCCTTACTTAATTTACATCTTTTCCTATTTCCCATTATTTTCTCATTTGTCCCATACTGCTCCTAAATGAGGTCATCCTTCTTCTGGTGATGTTAATTTTCTTCTTTTCAATTCCCCTTATTTCGGGGCTACTTTGGAAGTCTTTTACAAAAAATAACCCTTAATTATAAGTGCCTGCACCATTTTGGCATTAAACTGAGTGGTTTGATCTTAAGATATGAGTAAGATATGAGTAAGCCTTTTTTTCTAATTGCAATTCTAATTTTATTATAGCTCAAGCTTTGCCATTACACTGCTTCACACCTTCTATTCACACCCTCACACTTTATTGCTATTAGTGTACCAATGCTGTTGATTTGACCCAGGTCACAGTGCTCTGACATCCTGCTGCTGCTTTTATCTATGTCACAGTGACCCATTCTTTTTTCCCACACTACCTTCTTTATTTTGTTGCATATCCTGGGCCCTGAGCCCTTAAGCATTTTCATTGTCTCTTTTCTTGCTGCTTGCTAAGATTTGTTTAGGATAATATAGTGGATTATATAGTCACAAAATATGCACCTTACTTTATCACCTTCTGTTTATTTCCTCTATCTCAGTCACCTATCGTACTCTCTTTTGAAGGAGGAGAAGTGCCCAACAACTCCATTACCACTACAATTTTGCTCGCCTCAACCCTGTCCCAATTTCCTGGAATTCCTTTCTGCCACCTGGTTCCAGTCTGTACCTCCAAATTCATCTATTCAGCCTCATCCTGATGTGAGTGACTAGTCCACTCCGTCTCAACCTGAGACCCATGACCAATCCATCCAAGTTAGTTTTTGGTACTGTCAACCTATTGATCCTCGATGCGTCCAGGTCACTTCCCAGGGGACCCAGACCGAGAGTCTCCTTTTTGATCATTCCTTCTTTGTTGTCTCTTCACCATCTAATTCGTCCTCAGTGTCTGACCTTAATCATCACACCACTCCTGAGGATTCTCCTTCAGGATCCTCCCAAGCATTCTTCTCCAAATTCTCCCATTGGCTATTGGCCAGGCTCTCCCACTAACTATTCACCCATAGACTCTCCTACTGACTATTCACCCACTTCTCCTATGGATCCTGAACTTCGCTCTTCTACTACTGACCCTCTTATTCCAATAATTCCCCTGGACAGGTTGACTGATCTGTAATTTCTCATGTTCTTCTATAAATTTTCTCTTTCCTCTTTTCAGTTTCAGTGTGGTTATTACAGTACCCTAATATCAATGATTATGCATGATTATTATAAAGATTATATATGATTATTGTGGATTTGCATTTGATCAAAGCTAGGTCCTAAGTCATAGCCAAACATTCTAATAGATAAACACTACTAAATTGAAGCTAACTATAAATGTTATTGCTAAATCAAAGCAAAATGTAAGATTTTCCCGTCAAGACCTAGTGGAGAGCGGAGCTGCACGTAAAAACCTGCACTTTCCACCGTGATGCGTTCATTGCATGTCAGAGCATAATTTGCTCAATTTACTTAAAACTGGGGATTTATTATTTATTTTGGATGCACATAACAGACTAGATCAGCTTTCCAACTCGTGCTGATATATATATTATATCAGAGGAGAGATTATGTGGGAAATCCAAGTTGAACTAATTATTCCAGGAAAAGTAAAGAAAAAAATACAATAATAGATTACTGCATAGTCTATATACATCCCCTGTAGTACATCCCAATGAATCAGATCCTGGCGCAAATGGAACAGATCTGAGATGCGCATTCCTCTGTCTATTATAAAAAGGAGCTTGAGCAGTAAGTACACTAACACCAGAATAACCATTTATATTTTTATAATACGTGTGTGAGATGGCAAGGGACATGTTGCGTGTAGGAAATATGCAGATTTTTTTTTTAAACGAAAGTGTAAATAGAGTGAAGCCTAGCAAACATGTAAGCAATCACTGCCGAATGTACGAATGAATTTTAATTTGAGGGTAACTGAATAGATTTCTGGAGGTAGTTGGTCAAATTCAAGGTAAATGGTCCGTTTTCGCAGTCTTGGAAAACATTTTGGACATGCTCAAAATTTAGTGCAAATTCAGAGTGGCTCAAATACTAGCAAACTGATTGGGAAGCAGTTCGGCCATTTTTGCTTGTGTTTGGCTCAAGAGATTCACCCCTTCTATAAAGAGGAAGCTGGAAGGAGTCCTGTGCGCCTCTGTTTACACTTTCGTTTTCAAAAAAATAATAATTGTTTTTTAATTTGCAGGAAAAATAATTTCCTACATGCAATGTGCCTCTTGTCAGTGTACTTACTGCTCAAGCTGCTTTTCACAATAGGCAGAGGAATGCACATTCCATTTGTTCCATCTGATTCATCGGGATGTATTACAGGGGACATATGGGGAAAATATGGGGAGATATATATATATAAATACACACATGCTGTGCAGTAATATATTGTTGTATTTATTTTATTTACTTTTCCTGGAATAACTAGTTCAACTTGGATTTCCCACATAATCTCTCCTCTGATATAAAACGGGATTTTTCCTTATCAGCACGAGTTGGAAAGCTGATCACGTCTGTTATGCGCATCAACATAAATAATAAATCCCCAGGTTTAATTCATAAAAACCTTTAACAGGTAATTATGCTCTGATCTGATATGGAATGAATGCATCGTAGAGGAAGGCGCAGGTTTTTCCACGCAGCTCCACGCTTCATTATCTCAAACACACGTCCATGTTTTAGCTTCAAAACAATAGTGTAGGCTGAAATAGAAGCTGTCCCATAAGCCAAAGCTGAGCAGCTCATGCTGGAACACACAACTAATTTAACCGAACCCACTGGACTCTGGTAATGTTTTATTTACATTTTAAGGGCAGGTTCAATACAATACATGACACACAGCCAGTGCAGTGTCATGGATCCTCAATGATAATCTCTATTGAAGGTTTTCAATGGGACCGAAACCAAAAACAACCAAAAAATAAGTTGCATTATTTCGCCCTATTTTGCGTCTATATCGCTTGCATGTGAGTACACCCTTAAAATATCAAGTTTTACCTCAGGCAACAGTGCTGCCCTGTTGTGATTGGCTCAAAACTCAAGACAAGCCTGTTGTAGGATACAAAGAAAGTTGCGCCATTTTCTTATTTTCACAAAGCAATTTGAGGCTTCTGCATGCACTTTGGACAACACATTTGCATTTGCCTCTATTTTTCTGTTTTTCACACGTTTGGACCATTTTAAAGGACATTTACCTGATGTAAGGAGGATACCATTTTCTGCCTGAATGAGGTGAGATGGTCCATGTAATTTTGAAAAAATAAATGCCTACTTTTTAACATTAGCCTCATTTATTGCCCAACCATTTTTGTTTAAAAACACATTAAAATGCCTTGGGAATTCAATGGTCAATCAAATGCAAAGGAAAAACCCAAATGTTTCTCTTATTAGAAAAATGGACATCACATTTGGATATCACATTTGCCCTTATAAGAGAGGAGGTTGTAAAGGATGAGCCTGACATTAGCCAGAGTGGTCCAACACTGGCCAGAGCTTTTCACTGAAAGCCAGGTTTGTGAAAGTGTCCTTTAAATTCTTTTTCTTATTTGTGTTACATATATCATTGAACAACTTGTTCAGAGAGGTTTATTAGTGTTATAAATAATTCTGCTTAAATTTGAAAATTAAGCCTATTTCTTATTTTTCAGGTTTATTTGGAGTTTAACAGGGTTGCTGGTAAAACTCTAAAATAAGAATTATTTGGAGTTCTTGATGGCATGTGTCCAAGTTTGATGGAACTCTTAATGAAGAAGACAGGTCAAATAGGCAAGCAGTTAGTTACAACAGACAACAGTGGGTTGATATTTCAGTTTTTGCTTGTAATGAGATTGGTAGTTCATTCATCCATATTACAAAAACTAATTCTCTCACCATCCCTTGTGGTATTTCTCTATAGGAACAAAAAGACAGGCTCAAATTAGGCCACTAAAATGCTGGTAAAAAAAAACTCTGAGCTTCTCCCTGGTCAGCAGCACACCTGAAGAGTAATTAACCCTTTCTCTGTTTATGACTTTTTGTCACAATATGGGATCTGTACCACAACGGACACCTATACATGAACACACACACACACACACACACACACACACACACACACACACACACACACACACACACAAAAAATGGCTATAACAGCGTGTTTACACAGCATTACATAAAATAAAAACACAGTGAAGTATAAAAATCAAAATTATAAAAAGACCATACAGCTGATTGCAGACAAATTGCTGTTAACCTGAATATCATCTTTTTTGTCTTATTTCTTGCACTATGTAGAATCTTAATGAGGGAGACTCTGTGGACATTCCAGTGGGAATCCTCTGCTATGAGGACAACAGAACTGCAAGCCCAGCATCACCAAAACTAAACCCCTCAAGAGTGGGATCATCCTAGCCTTGTAATGGACGCACTCACCAACCTACCTCAAGCAATGTGCCTCTTATTTGGTTTTTCCTACGCACTCCACCTGCAGTACTCAAAGTGCTTGAAAAAATCTTTTACCTTGATTCAGCAGGTAATGCCAAATTTCAGTTGAAGTAAGCTACCACCAAAGATCCAAAAGATGAGGAATGAGCTTGCAGTGTAGGACACATTTATGCTCATGGCACAATTCTTCTTTATAAAATACATAAAATGCACTGCATTGTGTGGTCATTGACAAAAGAAGAATTTAATTGGAATGAAATATTTGAATTTTTAATAAATTCATATTTTTGATAAAACTAGGATTTTAAGTGAATTTGATTTGCAATATTAAGTTCTAACTATTGTAATTTTAAGTAGACTCCACATTTTCTTTTCTATTGTTAATTACTTAAAACGTTTAAGTGTATATAACTTAATGTTAAATTGTAACTATTGTGCATTCATGTTGACAATACTTGAACAAAATAATTTTGTCCACTCTCAATTACTTAAAATATTTGAGGCAATCACTTGATGCCAATGATTTAAGTACAATCAACTTATCCAGGTTAACAGTGTAGCCACTGGCATTTCTACCTTAAAATTTGCCACACTAGCATGACTTAATATGCATA
>JBCNYH010000012.1:3526502-3541996 GCA_039654325.1 Tandanus tandanus | reverse complement strand
TTTGTTTTGTTTTTTTTTTTTTTAAGGTTTTTTTTTTTTTTTTTTTTTCCCTTTTTTTTTCTGGTTTTCTTCCTTTTTCTCTGGTTTTCCCCCCCCCCCCCCCCTCTCTTTCTCTCTTTCTCTCTTCCTCTCTCCCTCTCTATCTCTCTCTCTTTTTCTTCCTCTCACTCTCTTTCTTTTTCTCTCTGTCTCTTTCTCTTCCTCTCTGTCTCTCTTTCTCTTCCTCTTTCTCCCTCTTTCTTTTTCTCTGGCTCTTTCGCTCTTCCACCCTCTCTCTCTTCCTCTCTCTCTCTCTCTCTCTCTCTCTTTCTCTTCCTCTCTCTATCTCTCTTCTGTATTTAGGATTTCCTGTAAGACGTTCTTTGTGAGGATTGGAAGGACATTAATGGCACAACTGCATTAGAAGAATGAAAATAGGGAAATGCTGGCTACAGCACATGGCACCGTATTTGTTTCCATTACATCACAGTCAACGCCTCAAATATATTCTGGCTTTATGCTAGCTTAGTACTTTTTAATTCCACGATGCAGGGTGCAAGTGTTTAAACTCATATTGTGTAATTGAGGCAAATTCACAGATCATTACTCTAGTACACTCCGGTGGTCTGGCGAGCTGTTTGGGGTGTACCCCGCCTTCGCCCAGTGTCAGCTGAGATTGGCACCAGCCTCCCCGTGACCATGGTACGATTAAACGGTTCAACAAATGAGTGAGTAAGGGAGGGATTACAGTAGTACAGATTTACAGAGTTATAATAAAAATATCCAGAATCGCAAAGAGCAGCTGGAGGAGCACTCATAGAGTGTAAGGTACCTCCACCCCGCAGAATGGAAAATGTAGCATCTAGACCCTATACAGATAATAGTCTTGATTACCCATGTGCTTGTCCTACGTTATGTTCATAGTCAGTGGATGTAACCAAACTCTCTTGTTAAAAGGATTTACGAGATTTGTTGGGTTTGACCTTTCAATGTCCCTCGAGGTCAAAGGTAACTGTCTTATTTAAAAGTTTATATACTTACTCACTCACTTACTGCTTAATCCTATTATGGTCTCAGGGATGCTGGACCCTATCTCAGCCAACACTGGGCAAAGGCATGGTACATCCTGAACAGATTTCCAGACCATCGCAGGACCAACACACACACACACTCTTTACACTCACACTCACACCATGGGGCAATTTCGAACAGCCAGTTAGCGTAATGTGCATGTCTTTGGACTGTGGGTGAAAACCGGCATACCCAGAGAAAGCCCATGCAAGCAAGGGAAGAAGGGAAGAAGGCTCCAAACAGAAACACCCTCACCAAGAGTTGAACTTAAATCCAGCACCTTTTTGCTGTGACGCGGACGTGCTAACCACTACACCACCATCCATATAGAGTTCCATAATACTGGCATGTCTATCGTCACTTGTTGTAAGTGCTTAAAATTCTGTGACCTTGCTCTGACCTTCACCTTTGACCAAAACATTCTGAAATCAAATCATCTCTGGGACTTAGGTAGGGTAGTGTCCCCAGCGAGTTTGGAGAAAATTTGTACATGGATGCGATCAGGATTTTGTTCACAAACAAACTGACAAACAGACAAATGGATGGATGGATTTACATGAGTGTGAGATGATTCCAATAAAAGCATTGGCTGTGAAGATCTGAACTCGTAATCCAGGGTTGGACTTAAGGAGAGTTAAAAGAGGTCACATACATTTTATAGGTGGATTAAAACAGGGCAAGTTCATTTCACAGGAAAAGAAAACACTGAGTGGAGGGCGATTTAGTGGAGGCGATGATTTCAGGAAGGTAAGAGTTAAAACAAAAACACATGGCACTCGTTTCCATGGGAACTGTAACACGTAAGAGTAACCCATGGACACCAGCACAATGTTAACCTCTGAACTGTGTACAAGGCAGCTTTACGCTGCGCTCATTTTTATTTACATATTTAAATATAAATACTACAAAAAGTGAACAGTAATGAATAAAACATTTGGCTTTAATACACTTTGCTTTAAAATCTACAGCGTGTGCAGGTTTATAAAGAAACAAGCTCAGTGTAAGCAGCATTTCTAATGGAGATTTTGACTCCGCAAAACCTAACTGCCTTTCATTTTTTCTCTGCTGTCTGAAAGTGGTTTCTTACGTAATACTCTACTTTCTTTACTGACATCCAAACATTTTTCTTATCACTCTCACTCACTCATTTGCCGGTTTGCTTAATCCTATTAGAGTCGCGGGGAGGCTGGAGCCTATCCCAACCGACGCTGGGCAAAGGCATGGTACATGAACAGCTCGGCAGGGCCATGTACACAACCATTCATACCCACACTCACACCTAGGGGCAACTTGGAACAGACAATTAGTCTAATGTGCGTGTCTTTGGACTGTGGGAGGAAACCGGAGTACCCAGAGGAAACCCATGCAAGCACGGGCAGAACATCCAACAGAAACACCCTCACCAAGCCTGGGACTCGAACCCAGGACCTTCTTGCTGTGAGGTGTATTTGCTATCCACTACACCACTGTGCTGCCCACCTTTTTTTATGTTGTTGTAAAGTTTCATTTTATAATGGAGAAGTAAAGTCTATCCATTCATTACCTAAACTGCTTGTCCATCAGAGTTGCAGGGGAAAGCTGGAGCCAATTCCAGCTGACTTCAGGGTAAGAGGCGGGGCCACATCCTGAACAGGTCAGCAGTCTATACAGACACAAGCCACCATTCACCTTTACAGTCACACCTGTGGGGGATTTAGTGTAGCTAGTGGGCTAATGTTCATGTCTTTGTACTGTTGGAGGAAACTGGAGTACCCAGATGAAACCCACACAAGCACAGGAAGAACATGCAAACTCCACGCAGAAACGCACTTTTCCAAGCCCGGGACTCGAACCCATGACCTTCTTGCTGTTAGATGGGTTGCAGGGGAAAGCTGGAACCAATCCCAGATGACGTCAGGGTGAGAGGCGGGGTTACACCCTGAACATGTCAGCAGTGTATTACAGGACAGACACAAACATCCATTCAGATTTACAATCACACCTGTGGGGGATTTAGTGTAGCTAGTTGGGCTAATGCTCATGTCTTTGGACTGTCGGAGGAAACTGAAGTACTCAGATTAACCCCACACAAGTAAGGTATAGAGACTGGATGGATTGGTGTTTGAGTACCATGACATTATTCAAACATATTCTGAAAACCATGAATATATCCAAAATAATACTTACAGAGACCTTGAGAACTGAACTTCAAACACTCACCGCTGCAAAAGTTTCAGAAAGTTCTTATTAATCCCCTCGACTTGATCTGATTATAATTCCGCACAGTGTGAGGAGCACGTCAGTCTCAGTTCAAGATTTTGGCAGATTTCTCCTTTTGAACGAAGATAAAAGAACGAAGAGCATTCTCAGCACTTTGCTTAATTGCATTTTACAAACATGCCCATCCTCAGCGTCTCGTTTCTCCTCTGAGATGGTATTCAATGACACGGAACAAAGCGAAGGGCTCTCCGACTCATAAAAAGACAAGAACTTCGATCTCACTGATGCTGAAAGGCTCCACAGGAGCACAGTCGTGTTTTGATGTTGGAAGAGGACGGAGATGATGCGTCTGTCTTTGAGCAGGTTCTGAAGAGTGACCGATTCCAGACGTTTTAGCCGTGCGCTAACGGCGACAGCTACACAGTGTGACACGACAAAGACGACAGAACTCTATTTTCACTGAGTTTTGGTTTGGCGGTGTGGCCAGCAATACCAATGAGGAAAAAATGGTTTGTATTTAGCTTGATAAAGGATTTCTGTCTTTGAAGAAAAGTTTCACTGTCGCCTCTTAAATGCACTCCGCATGTGATTATTTAATTGCTGCTCTTGCAGTAAACAGTAATTAGTTCAATTGCAGTGTAATAAAATAAGATGAAGCCAGAGTAGATCAACAGAAACACCAATGAAGTACCTGAAATAGTACAAAGGAAATGATGCTCCCAATACATTTTGGTAAGAATCCATGCACTGATGACATCACAAAAAAATTAAGAAATAAAAACTTCTTATAAAAATCTCTTATAACACCGGTATGCAAATTTTTAGAAGTTGTCTGCTTCAGAAACAAAATGTGGTGTTAATTATGAATGCTGGTTATGCTGAATTCAAATATCACAATAAAAACGGCTGATTGGCTTCTGTTTCCAAGATATTCAACTTTTTTTACATTTGACGTCTACGTAATTATATCGAACATGAAGCTACATGTTTATGGGTTCTAGAGTTGATATCGAGCAATCTGTTCAGCAAAGTGATGGAAGTCGAGTTAATGGCGTTAACGTTGCATCATTCATTACTTCTAGAGTCAATCCGTATCATTTATGATGCAATACCAGTTTCAGACTCACGACATGTCCAGGATATGAACCCATGATCTACTGCACCTGAAGTAAATGTTCCGGCATTGAACCTATTCACCTAAAGTTTATTCCTGCATTCAGTCAGAGATGTATTTAGTGACTTCGGATTTAAATTCAGATCCCCTCCCTTTATAACCCATCCATCATAATTCCTAATGCAGGGTGGTATATACTGACACAGTTCCATATCCCAAAAATTAGAACCAATCAACAATTTTAAACATCGGTTAAAGTCCCAGCCGCCCAAAATTAGGAAAGTTATTTCTACGATATTTATTTCAGAAGCATTTTGGCAGCAATTTAAATTTGCCCTGAGAAATCGAATTTTTTGGAAGTGTGGTAATACAGCAGGCCCAGCAGGGGGTGCTATGCATTTAATTTAAATGCCTTTTTAGATTTGCCCTTGGGTTTTACGATGGCATAGTGGTTAGCACGTCTCCCTCACAGCAAGAAGGTACTGGTTTCGAGTCCTGCGCTTGGCGAGGCTGTTTCTGTGTACAGTTTGCATGTTCTCCCCCTGTTTGTGTAGTTTCTTCAGGTTATTCCAGTTTCCTCCCACAGTCCAAAGACATGCACATTAGACTCATTGGCTGTTTTTCTCAAACAATTTTGCTTTTTATTCATGCGTTATTAACGTGAACAAAATGCGAATAAATTCCGAAGAATGTCAAAATATACGTAATATGGCGGATGCCAGCAAGTCTCAAACTTTACGCGTGGAAGTCTCCAACTTGTTGCTTTTCCTTGCGAACAAAAAACGAATAATCTGTGAGCAAAACTTTGTGACCTTCTCGCGACATGTGTGGACTGTTTGAGAAGAGTGTGATACTTCTACGTCAGAGCCTCGTTTTGCGACATTGGCGGAAATTTCAAAGATGTTTGAAATTTTTTGTGATGAGTTCACGAACCAGGAGACCACAATGCGATGCCACGAATTGCCATTTGTGTCAGTCGCTTTTCTATCGCACCTCTAGTGGGATCATCGCTTCAGCTAAGGGGGCCCTCTGATGGCATGGAGGTCTCATAGCAGGATCTGGTGTAATAGCAGGAACTAGCTTGTTTAAATGTAAATGTGAAATTGTTTCGAATTTTTTGAACACTACAAGCCACGTGGATGGATTAGCAGCCCTTTCCCTAATGTTCTGCAAAAGATTTTTCACTTTGAGTTTTGAAAACACCCATAAACTCGTATTGATCTGATCATGAGCTGTAAAAAGTGGAATTTGCCGACGTCCGATTACTCCATTATTTCCATCTGAGATAATCTTTCCGAAATGTTCTTGCATCGGCCTTGAGACGTCAACATCTTTTATTCTATCCTCTATTTGTATTCAGAGCCTGTGTGTGTCTAATAGCTAAGCATCGGACAGCACTTTGCATGAAGGACCTTTAGCATGTCAATGATTTCATCCAATTTTAATCTCAGTCCTGATTTGCAAGCGCAGCACGAGCAGTTGAGGAGAAAGTTCACTCTATACCTCTGCGATTGTTCATTTTTCATGGCCTGGATGAAGGATTTTGTGCTTGAAGGCTGATGGTGTGATGTGTCTGATAGTGTCCTTGTTGTAGCTGCTGATGAAATGGGAACAAGAACAATAATCTTTTCAGACCACCCACCCACACACACACACACACACACACACACACCACTCCACCCCCCCAAACATACACAAAGGCTTTCCCAAATACAACACGGTCTGAATTTTTAAAGATAAAAACATCAGCAATTATAAAACACAGAAAATAGAAGTAGTATTAGCAGAAGAAGAAGAAAAAGAGAGTAACATGTATTCTACTGCACATTATAGGGGCTTTTAGGGTAACATGGTGGGGTAGTAGTTATCACGTCCGCCTCACAGCAAGAAGGTCCTGGGTTCAAATCCTGGACTCTGGCATTTCTGTGTGGAGTTTGCATGTTCTTCCTGTGCTTGCGTGGGTTTCCTCCAAAGACATGCACAATAGCCTATTTGGCTGTTTCAAATTGCCTGTGGGTATGACTGTGAGTTTGAATGGTTGTGTGTGCTGTGGCCCTGTGATGTTCTGGACCCGAGACCATCCAGTTTTGGCTGGGATAGGCACCAGACTCCCCACAGCTCTTAATAGGAGCAGCTTGTGAAATGAGTAAGTGAGTGTGTGAGTGTCTCACAGTTACTGTCAATTTTTTTTCACGTGAAACTACTCGCATAGTTCGAAGTTTGACAATGACTTGAGAATTTTTAACCAAATATTAGCATGAAAAGCTGCAGAAATGAGAGATTCTACAAACCAGAATCACACCAGAGCTGTAAGAACTTCATGGCTTTACTTTTCTTCTCATGTGTTGCTTTTGCTAGCACTCTGTAGGGCACTATTTAGCTGTATATCCTGTCAAACCGAAATCGTCTGGCATGATAGATTGTACTTTTTTGAAAAGTGGAAGCAATTTACTGACAAAAACAGCTCAAGTCAGAAATATACAAAACAAACATGCTCTTACTTCTGCCAAATGATAGCAGCTTGTGGCCACTGCAATGGCGCTTTCCTCCTCTTACGGACATATCATGAATTCAAAGCAACAAAAAGGCACCTGAATACCTTTATATCCATATAAAAAAGATCTATCTCCTAAAAACAGGATTCTTAGAGTTTTTAAAGTACCATGTACAGTGACCCAGACACTTTCAATTCAACACTTTCTTTACATTATGGCTCATTTAGGATCTGACTCAGTCATTCATTTTCTAAGCCGTGGTCGTGGGGATTCTGGCGCCCATCTCAGCCGACTCTGGGCGAAGGCGGGGTGCACCCTGGACAGCTCGCCAGACCATTGCAGGGCCAACACACACATATAAACCTTCACACTGACACTCACACTCACACCTAGGGGTGATTTGGAACAGCCAATCAGCCTACTGTGCATGTTTCTGGACTGTGGGAGGAAACCGGAGTACCCGGAGGAAACCAACGCAAGCAGGGGGAGAACATGCAAACTCCACACAGAAACGCCCCGAGCCCGGGAATCCAACCCGGGACCTTCTTGCTGTGAGGCGGTTGTGCTAACCACTGCGCCATCAACTGACTCTGTCTATTCATCTCCAAAATGGCTGGTCTTGTGGGGTGTTCCTGGTAAGTAAATTAGGTTAAATTGTCCATAGGTGTGAATCTGAATGTTGGCCCTGAGATAGATTGGTGCCCTGTTCAGTTTGTACTGTGGCTTTCGTCTAAAGTCAACTGAGATTGGCTCCAGTTTCCTCCACGACCCTGACGGATGGTGGTGTAGATAATAGACAGATGTAGATAGACATAGAAATGGTTCGATATATCATCGACTCACTCTTCAGATTTTTTAACCCCCCCCCCCCCCCCCTCCGATTTTTCTTCCTTATTTTAGTCATGATGTATTCCCACACATCAGACATCTCTTCCCTGTCACATGACAGCTACCACCCATGATTCTGGCACATGATTCTAACTGATGGAGTGAGCCTACATGCACTTTTTCTTGTTCATCATCACTGAGTGGTCTGGAGAGAGGATCAGAGACAGTACAGTCCCTAAGGTTCTTTCTGTCACTGCAGTGCCTACCTAACTCGGGATTTTGATCTTTGCCATTGACACTAGGTGAGTTCTTCTGCTAAACATCTGCCCACAGGAGTGGAGTCAGGTTCAAACATGGGCAAGGACTCACACTTAGGCTTGGTGCTGTCTTGGGATTCAGCAGGTGGAGCAGTGACAGAGCAGTGAAGCAGAGCAGTGGAAGGCAGGAGGCAGAGCAATGACCTCATCCATGAAGTCAGGAGGTCGAGTGAGAGTATCATCCTCAAAGCCAGGAGATGGGGCGACGACATCATCCCTGAAGTCAGGACGCGCAGTAAACCCAACATGGCTGATGTGACAAAATCAAAACAGGAAGCAAAGCATCCCCAAAGATACTTGGTGGAACGAGGTCTGGCGAGGAGTCCACCCTGTTAGCCTCTGGAGGGAGCTCTGGAGTTTATCCATGTGGTCATGAAGTAATTTAAAACTCTTATCTCAAACTGCATTTTAAACTCTGACAGAGCTCCAGCCTTGATCGATAGTGTGATGTTCTCAAGACCACCCTCACTCTCCAAGCCTGGATCTACTAATCAATCCCATTATTGACACGAGCATGTCTTAGGAATCACAATGAAGTCTTTCCTTGACAAATAGACATTACTAAAGGAATGAAGATGAACGGAGTGTTCGAGAAACATTAGTCACTGGGAGAAATCTATTCTACGTTAGTTAAGTGTGTGAATAATAGTTCATCTAAGTGTACCGGTCCTTCAGGAGAACAGGTAGAGGTAGGGGTGTTCTTTCTCTCTGTGCTTGTTTAACACTGAATACATCACCTCATGCTCTGAGCCCAGTCTACACGCCAACTGTCATTGACCTTAATCACTTATTTATCCAAGTGTTCGGTGCTCGGACTGAATGTGGAGTGAATGTGAAGAACAGTGATGAGATGTGACGACCTGAGAGCCACTTTGGTGAAACAGAGAAAATGGCATCTGGCCGCTTTCAGCCGAGTGTTTTATCCATGTGTACTGATCTGTGTCCGAGGTGGATTGCTTTCGAGGGGCCACTTAACACATAGATTGAGGTGTATTACTATCACATCACTCCACCTGCAGCAAAGTGAGAGGAAGCTGCACTGTCGAGAGGAGATGAACGGCAGGCGCACCGTTGTTTATTTGAATGTTTAGCTGTCAGGAGTTAAAGAAGTTTGGAAGTGTTTGGTCTTTCCTCTGATGCAAGTAGGAACATAGCGAATAAAGATTCGTTCATTTTCTAAGCCGTTAAATCCTAATTAGGGTTGTGGGGAGGCTGGCGCACATCTCAGCCAACTTTGAGCAAGGGCAGAGTAGACCCTGGACAGCTCGCCGGGCCATCGCAGGGCTAACACACACACAACCATTCGCACTCACACCTGATTTGGAACAGCCAATTAGCCTACTGTACATGTTTTTGACTGTGGGAGGAAACCAGAGTACCTGGAGTAAACCCACACAAGCACAGGGAGAACATGCAAACTCCACACAGAAACGCCCGAGCCCAGGAATCGAACCCAGGACCTTCTTGCTGTGATGCAGACGAGTTAACCACTGCGCCACTGTGACACCTAAATATTGTCTGAAAATAGTTAAATATAACTAGTGAAATATTTGGAAACTGGAAGCATGCCAGAGGGTTACCTAGGCAACCAGAGTTTGTGATTAGCGATTCGTTAAGATTTTGCTTGTCTCTTAAAGTGATTAGCTTGTCATTCAGAATCATTCTTCTTGTGTGCATGCCCCACAAGACTAGTTGTATGTAGTGCATGTGTTCTGGTTCTAGTTTTGTGCGTATATCTGCGTACACAGTTAAGATTTTGACTTTTCATTTAAGCAAAAGGCTTTAAAAGAGCAATTCTGAGAGAGAGAGAAAAAAAATGACATTGATGCATCCCTAAATTAAATGGTGTGTGTGTGTGTGTGTGTGTGTGCCTTTTTAGAGGATGACAGTTAGTCATGCATGACGGGAAACAATGAAACATGGTGTCTCTCTACTGAGAATTGGTGTAACAATCTTATTAGCAAGTGGGAAATTAAATTCAATGACTAAGACAAAGTGAAGCAGAAAGACAGGAGGAAGAGGAAACTCATCTGGTCTCTGAGACTAATTGTAACTTTGAGTGAAGAATAAATTGTTATGACAGGCGTTACAGAATCAGTGTATATTCTCTGAACTGTTTAATTCTGACCTGTCCTGTACTGTCCTGTACTGAGGGTATCAGTGAAGCATGCTGATGCAATATGTACTTTAAAGAAGGATATGGGTTCTCTTTGAATCTGTATTACTTAACTCTTATTCCTGACCTCTGAACGGATATGAATAATTACTCGCGAGGCGTCCACCGAGAGGGCTATTAATCGTGTCCGATCAGAGAGAGTGAAATAACTGTTTTATTCTATCCTCAGGATTGTAGGACATATACCATTTTTATAATTGGGGGAGGGGTAAGTTGAAGGCCTGAAGTCCATTAAAATAGTGTTTGGTGGAAAAAAAAGTCTAATTCTTAAAAATACATTCTAATTTATATATATGTATATTCTGTATTTTTTCCTTATGTTGAATTAGTCTTGACTGAAAAAACAGAGTTGCAGCACTTTTATTTTGCTAACTGAAGCTAGCATTATCGCACTTCTGGTTTCCAAAAAAAATAATAATAATAATTAAAAATAAAAATCGTGTTTGGTTAAAAAAAAAAAAAAAAAGTTTAATTCTTGAAAAATTGTAATATATATGTATATATGTTAGCCATAAAATACTTTAGCTTAGATCGAGTAATGTCCATTTCCGTTTGAGATCACAGCATATTAGCCGATATCCTGGGAGTGGATTAGCCAATCAAAGCACAAAATTATTTACACAATAGAATAATAAACATTTATAAATTACAAAGGATATAATAATTTAGGCAATTTAATAAGTCAGTTTTAGAGTACATACAGGGGGAAATGTATCTGTTTGAAATTAAAAATAAATTATAAAATAAAATCAGGAGTATGACTCAACGCTATTCCGAGCTGAGATACAGTATTTATTTAAATTTCATTTTGAGGGGAAAAAATGGCACAAAAGCTGAAGTTCAGAAGAATAAAAGCACAAAATATTGAGGATCATTATGAAATGCTAGAGACTCTTTAAGCAAAGATTAATTAACTTGATTACACTGCAGACTCAGATGATCGATATCTGGCTACGCGTGCTGCTATATTCCACCGTTTTTGCCTAAAAAGATGCTTAATGGATCTGCATCTTCATTACTTACTTCATTATTAGCAGGAGACCAAGTGAGCTAGCAAAATATAAATGATGGTGCACATTGGAGGAAAGTGGAGAATTCAGGAGGGAATACTGAACAAGAAGAGATGTGATAAAGATAGAAAAAGAAGATATTTGATATCATTTTCTGCCCAAGCTGATGATAACGCATGTCAGACGAAGAAATAATACAACATGTCCATATATTAGGATATTATCAGTCAGATTAGACAGATACTTACTCACTCATTTGCCCGACCGCTTAATCCTATTAGGGCACAGGTGTCAAACTCAAGGTCTGTGGGCCAAATCTGGCCCACCAACTCATTTTATGTGGCCCGCACGAGCTTTCAAATAATATGATTACCGTACATTCTTTGCATCGACCATTACCATGAAACCGAATTCATCATCCATCCACTAGGTGGTAGCAGCCTATTTCAAGCGAAAAGCTAGTCATTCATGACTCAAGAAAGATTGCATGCTAGCTTGTCGCTGTTAAGAAAATGCAAGTAAAGAAGGGAAATACCTAAATGAATCCTTTTGCCATGCAGATTTCATGGCTGCCCTTTTAGAATAGATGCCCAGTGATTGTTCGGCCCTCGATCACCTATAAATTTAGTGATGTGACATTCAGTGAAAATTAGTTTGACAACCCTGTATTAGGGTAAGGGAGAGGCAGGAGATTATCTCAGCTGGCACTGGGGAAAGGCTGGGTACACTCTGAACAGCTCACCAGACCAGAGGTTAACCAGATATTCCCATATAAATAACAAGAGGTGCACTCATAAAGTGTAAGATACGTTCGTCACCCAGCATGGATAGAATAGCAAATAACCCCTATATGGGTGCTGGTTTTAATTACCTATGTGCTTGATTTGCCAAATTAGTGAAAAAAACCCTCTCTTGTTTGAAGAATTTACAAGATGGCTGGGGTTTGACCTTTCATGGTCATTTAAGGTTAAAGGTTACTGTCTCTTTTGAAAGTCCATGGTTTTCTATTAGTGTTCCATAGTAACGGCATGTCTATCAGCACTCGTTTCGAAATTATAAGCGCTCTGTCTCTAAAACTTTGTGACCTTGCCCTGATCTTCTCCTTTGACCCTGACATGTTGTTGGATTTTACCTTTTCGATTTTTTTTTTTTTGTCTACACTTAATATGCAAAGAACCAAGTGGCACAGTGGGGAGGCAAGGTGGTGTAGTGGTTAACACGTCCGCCTCGCAGCAAGAACATCGGTTGGAAGTTGAAGGCCCGGGCTCTGCAAGGCCGTTTCTGTGTGGAGTTTGCATGGGTTCCCTTTGGGCACTCCAGTTTCCTCCCACAGTCCAAAGACTTGCCCATTAGGCTAATTGGCTGTTCCAAATTGCCCCAAGGGATGAGCATGAGTGTGAATGTTTGTGCGTGTGTGTTAGCTCTTCGATGGTCTGGCGAGCTGTTCAGGGTGTACCTTGTTTTCGTCCAGTGTCAGTTGGGAAAAATAAAATATTGTGTGCCAAATATTACCAAAATCAAATAATATCTGGGACACAGGTAGGGTAAGTGTCCCCACCATGTTTGGTAAAATCCGGCAACGGGTGAGGTCAGGAGTCACAAACAAACAAACAAAAGATGCTGGTGTTTATAATATCACCATTAAAACTTAGAGGGAAAAAAACAAATCTGGCAACCCAGTGTAATAACAAACTCAGAAGGTTATTCATTACATGGAGGTATTTATGGTAAGATGATGGACTTAATGCAATCTGCATTCATTTAACACACTCTCACACCAACGGGCAAGCTGGAACAGCCAGTTAGCCTAATGTGCATATTGGAGTGTGGGAGGAAACCGGAGTACCCAGTACAGCATGGGAAAAACATGCAAATTCCACACAGAAACTCCCAAGCCTGGGACTCGAACCCAGGACATTCTTGCCGTGAGGCGGACATGCTGACCACTATGTCACCGAAACATGTAATCAATTATGCCTGAAGATAAAAGTTCAGTTTAACTCAGGGACGGCATACACTCGCTTCTCTGTCATTTAAAGTGATCACTAGCCAATCATGGGAGTTTCATGCATACAAGGCGTGGATAGCGATTTCCTCCGAAGTATGTTACGCCGCCCCTGAATAATCATGTGCAACAACTAAAAAGCTGTCTCGGAGGAAGCACGTGTTTGCCCTGTCCCTCCCGGTTGGTGGTGGTTGTGTAATAGGGAGGAATTTTGTATTCACAAATAGGGAATGGAATTTATAATTAAGTTGGCTGCATTGTGGCATCGTGATTAGCACTTCCGTCTCACGAACCCAGAAGGTTCTGGGTTCGAGACTAAGGCTCAGTGCAAGGACGATTCGGTGTCATTTTGCATATTCTTCCTTTGCTTGTGTGGGTTTCCTCTGGGTACTCTGGTTTCTTCCCACAGTCTAAAGATATGTGCATTAGGCTAATTGGCTGTTACAAAATCGCCACTAGGTGTGAGTATGGGTATGTGTGTGTGTGTGATGGCTGTGCAATGCCCCCGCAACCCTAATAGGATTAATCAGTACGATGAATGAATCGCAGTATGGTGGCGCAGTGGTTAGCATGTTCGCCTCACAGCAAGAATGTTCGCCTCGCAGCAAGAAGGTCCTGGGTCCGATTCCGGGCACGGGGCTTTTCTGTGTGGAGAAGGTCCTGGGTTTGGTCTAAGGCTCAGTGCAAGGACGATTCGGTGTCATTTTGCATGTTCTCCCCGTGCTTGCGTGGGCTTCCTCCGGGTACTCCGGTTTCCTCCCACAGTCCAAAAACATGCATAGTTTGCAATCACAAGCTGATTCAAAATTGCCCCTAGGTGTGATTGTCTGGAGCAATAGTCTGGAGAGCTGCTCAGTGTGCACCCCGCCCTCGCCCAGAGTCGGCTGAGATGGGCGCCAGCCTCCCCGTGACCATAAGGGTTAAACTGCTTAGAAAATGAATGGATGAATGAATGAATATAAAAGCAATAAAACATTCTATGATTCATTATTTCTGCATAACAGAAATGTCCCAGGCAGCTGTTCCAGCTGTTACATTAATGACAGTTCTATATTAATGTGCACATTTTAATATATTATTGTTTCTATATTAACCGGTTTGATAGGAGATATGGAGGTGCGTTATACATTATATTGTCCTACATCACACCGCCTGGTATGCATCATTTTCCTCTAACAGTCTGTCATGTGTTAGACTTTAATAATTCAACACCTCCTGACCAATCAGATTCAAGAACTCAGCAGCGCTGTGGTACGCTCTGAAGGATAGCCGAATTAGTTTACTCCCTAACATGAAACAGTGTATTATTTATAACACATAGAAACACAAATATTCATCCGAATAAATCTGCAGCAAAGTTCAGCGCAAGTTCGACTCCTTCATAAGCGTCACCGTGCTCAGACGACAGTGCTGTTTAAGCAGGTGGCTCTGCCGCAGAGCACTTCCTCATGCCTATTACAAATTTCTTGCAGAGGACTGTTAAATATTCATCGATTACTTTAAAGCATTCGAACAAAGCATTTGCCTGACTCTGGAAGGTAAAAAAAAAAAAGAAAAGAAAAGAAAAATGAAAGAGGCAAGGATTCCACAGTAGGCTGTAAATTGTATTCTCCTTGGATTTAAAACAGATGATACAAGCCTCCCAGAGCGCCTCGTTATCATCCATGCTTTATACCTACACCTAGCATCCAGGAAGAAAACATAAAGGTTAACTAAATAAAGCATCACATGACACCTGTGTCTGTTATCTGCAGTGGTATAATGATGGGAGACTTCAGGAGGGATTCATTGTGAATCCTGGGAGTCCATGGTCTATTTTAGTTAAGGTCAAAGATCATGTCAAGTCCATGCATGCTTCTCTCAGATCGAACACAAGAAGATGCTAGGAATATGATGGTCTCAGGAAGAGAGAGAGGGAGAGAGATGTTATTGATCCTGAGGGAAATCGTAGAGCTACTGTAGGACAAGCCCAGGTTACAATGTGCTATGAGGTAGTACTACTAATAATACTTCTACTACAACTATGGTAATAATTCTACTCCTACAACTAAAACAAGTAGTAATACTAATACTTCTTTTTCTTCTACTACTGCTACTATTAATCCCTAGAAAAACAACTACTCATACTATTACTACTACTAAACTCCTCCTGCTTCTCCTCTTTACTATTACAACTCCTGCTACTACTACTACAACTCCTCCTCTTTACTATCACAACTCCTGCTACTACTACTACAACTCCTCCTCTTTACTATTACAACTCCTGCTACTACTACAACTCCTCCTCTTTACTATTACAA
>JBCNYH010000012.1:3495370-3505971 GCA_039654325.1 Tandanus tandanus | reverse complement strand
TATATATATAAGAGATACTGTTTTAAAATAAACCAATTAAAAGTTATAATTCAGCAACACTGTCATATAAGTGAGTGGAAATGTACAGCAAAGACCATGAGATATATTTTGTTCATTCATTTTCTAAGTCGCTTAATCCTATTTAGGGTCATGAGGAGGCTGGCGCCCATCTCTAAAGCAAGGTCCACCCCGAACAGCTCGCCAGACTATTGCAGGGCCAAGCGTTTCTGTATGGAGTTTGCATGTTCTCTGTGTGTTTGCGTGGGTTTCCTCTGGGTACTCCGGTTTCCTCCTACAGACCAAACACATGCACATTAGGCTAACTGGCTGTTCCAAATTGCCCCAAGCTGTGGGTGGAATAGTTGTCTTTATGCGTGTTGCCCTGCGTTGCTCTGGTGAGCTGTTTAGAGTGTACACTGCCTTCACCCAGTGTCGGCTGAGATGGGCTCTAGCTATAAGATAAAATAGGAAACTTGAGGAAAGTGCTATCGACATTGTTTTAAATATTCGAGCTCATAGTCTTCCTAAGTTGGCTAATGTTGCTTTGATTGACAAGGGGGAGTAAGACATGCCATAGAGATGTACATTGGCCTAATTGGCTGTTCCAAATTGCCCCTAGGAGTGAGTTGTTGTGTTTGTATTGGCCCTGCGATGGTCTGTTGAGCTAGTCAGGGTGTACCTTGCCTTTGCCCAGTGTCAGCTGCGATGGGCTCAGCCTCCCCAACATCCTAATAGGACAAAGCACTTTCGGCAGTTGAGTGAGTGAGTGAACTGATAATGGAAGATAAAACACACCACGTATTCACTGGTGAGGCTGTAAAACTTCAGCTGCGTTTGATCAAATAGAAATCGACAGCAGAGTGTCCTGGGAGGGACATCCTCTGTTCATCCTGCTGTACTGTGATTTCTAAGTGTGCATCAGTTCGGCAACCATCTCCCATGACCACCATCACTCTCCTGGTTTTTTTGGAGAGAAAAAGAAATTAATCTGTGAATCATGCTTTGATATTCTGCGGTGCTTTTATCGAGGAAAGGTGGGTGAAGTTCTAAAGAGAAGAAAAGTAAACATAAAGTAGAGGTGGGTGGCACGGCGGCGTTGAGGTTAGCATGTCCGCCTCACAGCAAGAAAGTGCTGGAACCACCATTCTAGCTGTCGGACCTCCCTTATGGTCTCAGTTGTCCAGTCTGCTGGAACCAGCCTTCGCATGCAAAGGGTAGACGTTCCCTAACTCCTCGAGGGTTTCAAACTTTCACTACCGTCAGCTGGTTTAGCCGGCCTGTCAAAGCCGTTACCCAGGGTGTGGCTACTGTTGCATGCAAACAGCTACTAGGAGCCACAGGTGAGAGTTGAGCGTTTGATGGAAACCAATATGGATGAACTACTCCAAAGAGCACGACATGTTTCCACATTATTCAATTCAGTTTATTTTTGTGTAGTGCTTTTTACAATTGACATTTGCGCAAAGCAGCTTTATATAGTAAAACAAGATGAGAACTCTAGCCAGCAGCAGCACACCAGGACGGACCACAGGACTCAGAAAGCAGAAGGGTCAGGAGGATCAGGATCACTGGCATCCCAGAAGAAGCATATGTACCTCAGCAAAAACAGAGAGAGAGAGAGAGAGAGTATACGATTAGAGGTACTACTCCTCCCTGACACCCCAAACACCCCAGCAACCCTAGTATGATATAGCATTTCAGCAAATGAGTGTATGATTGAATAAATAGACTAGCGGAAGTACAAGTGAACATCGTCATGACAAATATAACCACCACCTGCTGGTTTCAACACATTTATAACCAGAAATTTAGTTTCTGGACTGTTTCTTACCAAACTCACTGATCTGAACAAACCTAATATTAAACCCAAGTCCGGATACTCACTTCTGGCTATATCTGTTACACACTCCAGGCTGAATTTCTAAAACCATTACCCATATTTTATCCGATTTGTAATCCCAGCAGCTGAATATCCCCTTTTCTCGGCAGCAGTACATTGCTGTTAGCTGTTTCAACATGTTCTCTCAAGCATAATATCGACTCTTTATTTCAGCAATACTTCTCAGCAAATGTGTTTGTCAATATGAATTGGTGCCCTATAGCTGTGAGTATCCTTGGCCTAAACACAAGTTCATATGGATGACAGTCAGTGATATATGGCTGCGATGCCTGAGGCGTTTAAACTGCATTGTTTACAGACTGCAATCCATCTGTACTGCTATAGATAGTTTGCCAGCATCCCTTTATCCTGTTCATCAATCGACCATTATTGAGCACATAGTATTTGAGAGGTGGATTATTCTTAGTGCTGTAATGACATTAATGTGGTGTGGACTATAGCAAGAAGCAACATTATAAAAGTATACTATTCTCTATAAAGCTGATGGCCAGTCACTAGCCCCTATCATACCACATGCTTCCTCTGAGACAAATACTCACTCATAACTCATTCACTCATTTTCCGAACCAGTTAATCCTACTAGGGTCACGGGGAGGCTGGTGCATATCTTAACCGACACTGGGCAAGGCAGGGTACTTGCCAGACCAGCAAAGGGTAACACAAACAGAACCATTCACACTCACAACCACACCATGGGGCAATTTGAAATAGCCAATTAGCCTACTGTGCATGTGCTGAGTACTGTGGGAGGAAACCAGAGTACTCAGAGGAAACCCATGCAAGCACACGGAGACCATGCAAACTCCACATAGAAACGCCCTCGCCGAGCCCGGGAATTAAACCTAGGTTTAAGGTGTTAACCACTACGCAACCGTGCAGCCTACATGGAATACTGTAATGTATAAAAGGTTTAATTATCACCAGGTGGCACGGTGGCGCAGTGGTTAGCATGTTCACCTCACATCAAGAAGGTCCCGGGTCCAAATCGCCCCTAGGTGTGAGTGTGAATGATTGTGTGTGTGTTGGCCCTGCAAAGGCCTGGTGAGCTGTTCAGGGTGTACCTGGAGGAAACCCACATAAGGAAACACAGGAAGAACATGCAAACTCCACACAGAAATGCCCCAGCCCAGGGATCGAACCCAGGATCTTCTTGCAGTGAGGCGGACGTGCGAACCACTACATCACACCACCCTGAGACAAATAATGTGATTGCATTTAATTATTTTTTTAAACTGCTGCCCCTGCTGCATAACAGGGAAGTGTACACCCAATACTATAAGTTCAACTACTAGTACTACTATTTATTGTTCATCCTCTTCATCTTTTCTTTCATAATTTATTTTACATGGTGTCGTTCAAACAACTAAGGTTGCCAAACAACCAAAAAAAAAACACATAAAAAACTTCATTCATTTATTTTCTGAACCTCTTAATCCTAATTAGGGCAGCAGGGAGGCTGGAGGCCTATCTCAGCCGACTCTGGGTGTGGGCAGGGTACACCCTGGAATCTTGCCAGACCATCACAGGGCCAAACAAAAACCTGTCAAGTCAAATTTATTTAGAAGGCATAAAATGGGGAATGGGCGATATGGTAGCGCAGTGGTTAGCACGTCCGCCTCACAGCAAGAGGGCCTAGGTTCGATTCCCGGGCTTGGGCATTTTTGTGTGAGATTTGCATCCTCCGGGTACTCAGGGTTTCCTCCCACAGTTCAAAAATATGCGCAGTAGGCTAATTGCCAGTTCCAAATCACCCCAGTTGAAGGTGAAGCTCAAGTTATGGCAACTTTGTTGGACTGGGGCTGGAACCCCTGCTCTTCTGATCAGCAACCCAGAGGATTAAACACTGACCACCTCTCACACAGTTACACACAGTAAAACGCAGAAGAGAAGAAGTGGGTCTCAAAATAAAAATTTTAATATAGGGAAAAGAACTCGTGTGAAGTCAAAGATCATTCCAAAGAAGGTTTTGGGCAGAAGTGTATCAGCATTTGAACTGTTGTAATGTTGACTGGCAAATTGGAGATGTAGAAATTGGGACGAGAAGACCGATCTGAGTGCTTCCACTGTCTTAAAGGTGCCCATTCACTAGTGTTTTATCTTTTATTTGATCTTTTATTATCAGTTCATTTTGGCTGAACACAAACGGTTCCTGGTGTAGCCACTCCAGCCTACCGACTTAGTATCTCTTCATTCATTTATTCATTCATCCATCCATTCATTTATATTTCTGCTGTTTCATCTTAATTAGCACCACAGGGAGGCTGACACCCATCTCAGCTGACTCTAGGTGAAGGTGGGGTACACTCTGAACAGCTCGCCAGGTCATTGCAGGGCCATCACACATACAACCATTCACATTTACTCTCACACCTGGGGCCAATTTGGAACCACTAATCAGCCTACTGTGCATGTTTTTGGACTCTGGAGTACCCGGTTTATCTGTTCACAATACAACAATTACAAAACCACAAGACAAAAGGAATGATCTCGTGCATGCATGATAACTTGGCAGTGCAACACAGATTCATAGAAAGTGGGAAAGTCCGAGATCAAGTGTCCTGCGCTCTTGCTCGCCTCAAGATGGCGATGTTTACTGATATCATCATGCCTGGTACAAAGGTCATTAAAGCAAATGGTTTCTGAAACACATTGTGGCCGACTTCATTTTATTTCGCAGAGATATCACTGTACTTCATGTCTATTTAAAGCACCTGGTAAGTGAATGGGTCTCTTTGAAGCCAGAAAGCCTGATTCTGCAACAACTGGATTCCATGTAAAATAATCATGGTACAACCAAACAATTGTAGAGCAGTAAGAAATATATTACATCAGCTTTGACAGTAGAGCAGCTGCGGATCACAGGCTTATAATAAGGTGCTCATTTTATTATGTTTGAAATGTTTCTATATCAACCACATGTACATTTAAACTCATTTAATCTCAGCAGGAGTTCAGACTAAAAAGGACCTGAAGGATACTGTATATTTACCTGTCATGTATGCTGTTTATTTAAGAGTTATATGTAATATAATATTTGTGCAATGTTTATACATCAGCCATAACATTAACACCACGTGACTGATCTACAGCTCGACAGCCCCATACACAGCAAGCTGGAATGCAATATGTGTTTTGATTCCTTTCATACAGTAGATCTTCTGTGGGGTCAGAGCAGATGTCCTAGCCTTTGCTAATCACCCATGCACATCAAACATCAACCCATGACACTTTTGCCAGTTCACTGGTTGCCTTCCTTGGGCCATCTTTGGAAGATACTTACCACTGTGTACTATGAACACCCCACAAGACCTGCTGTTTTAAAAATGAACAGACCCAGTCCTTTTGTGTGTGAGTGTGTTATAAGAACATTATGTTAATCAAGGTTAGGTTAATTACAGTAACTCTGCTACATTACCCCAAGCTTATAAACTGACATGGTATTTTAGTATGGAAACATGTTGAATAATAATAATAATACAAAAATCTATTTCAGTCAAAGTTCTAATAAGCTTTTTCCATTTGGCAGGGTTTTTTTTTTTATCACTGGATGAGGTTCAGAGACTGAGCAATGTATCACTGAGACAATACAAAGAAATCAGGGAATATTCTTTTCACCCCAAGTTTAATGCGAGTTAAAAAAAAATAAAGGAAAATAGCTATGTGGCAAGAGGGCATTTTAAATCCTAATGTTTTATTCATGAGGCGAAAAGCAAGGTGCTGCTCAGAATATTTATCAGCGTGTTTGAGAGACCCCGAGTCACAGGAACAAGTCTGAACAAGATTGGCAGGAAAATTATTACAAGCTAATATAAAAGAAATAACATGACAAATTGTATTTTCTAATTAACCAGGCATTGACCTCATAATAATAATAATAATAATAATAATAATAAGCACTACAAATGACTGGCCTGGTTTTATATACAGTAAAAATATTTGCCACTTTAAATGGCATGTTGTATGTGATAAACAGAGCAGAGTGGAGAACATTGGGATGCAGTTGCAGATAAAAGTTTGTTTAGTATAAAAACCATGCAGATAAATCCAAAACAGACAGAAAAAAATATATCTTTTAATCTTAATCTTTGTCTATGCACATTATAGCTGCAGCTGTAAATGAAGAACAAATCTAAGAGCATGTCACTCTGTATAAACACCTGGAATTAGAAATTTCCCGTGGAAAATCTGCATATGTTTTAAATTATAAAATTGCTCTTTGATGTAAAAGATTTTCACACATACTACTGTATTATTTATGTTAGGACAAGAATAAAAATATAAATAATTAGCTAATTTAATAAATGAACAGCGACACAGTGGCGTAGTGGTTAGCACGTCTGCCTCACAGCAAGAAGGCCTAGGAATCGCGTGCTGGGCTCAGCTTGGGTGTTTCTGTGTGGAGTTTGCATGTCCTCCATGTGTTTGCGTGGGTTTCCCGCGGGTACTCCGGTTTCCTCCCACAGTCCGAAGACATGCACGATAGGCTAACTGGCTGTTCCAAATGACCCCAGGTGTAAATACTAGAAACAGCGTTTCGGAAGATGAATAAATAAATGAATGGATAAATAAATAGATAAGAATGAATGAATAAATGAATAAATAAATAAATAAACAAGAGACCACTTTAAATAGCGATCATCATTTTCTTTGCTAAGTTTGATCTTTAAAGGGTAAAAAGTTTCTGTGCCCTTGATAAAGAGAACCCATTGCGGGCCCCAGTGGAAGCTTCCATCAGTGAGCTGTCTCCCATCGGTGTGCTGGCTGGAAATACTTTCTTACTTATTTATTTATTTTTTTTCGAAAACAAAGCGTGCATTCAGGTTCATTAGTGCAGCATTGATTTTCACTCTAGGTGGTGCGCCAGGAGCGTTATTGAATATTTATGAAACAGTCCTTACAGGGCCCTTTTGAAAGAGGTTCAGGAACAAAGGAAATAATTTGTGAGGTGATGTCATAGCCATGGGCACGGTCAGTAAAAGTCACTGAAAGTGAGAACGAATGAATAACTTTACAATCAGATGTTCCTACAGATTAATGGTATAACACCTTTAAATCTGTATTTATAGTCGTATATGCTTAAGCGCTACATGTCCGTATACAGCTTACATATTTCTATTTATAGTGCATGTTTTTCACCTGAGCCAGGAAGAAACCTCTTTAAGAAACAACCCAGAGGAAAAATAAATGTCAGCAGTATCAGCATGAGATGGTCATATTGAGAACACAACAAAATGCAGCATTTAAAGAATAATATTTAAAAATAGAACTTGTGCTAATGCTTTTACTCGTGTTCTTTCACAATGTATTATTTTAATTGAGCCAAATGCATTCCATTCTTTGCTTTGTCCCCTGGAGTCGTCACTTTATATTCTTTTATACTGGAGCACTTTACTAATTCAACAGCTACCTTTCCTTTATTTATAATTCCTCTCTGGGCAGGGTGTTCAGTCTAGAAGCTTTATTATTAACAGAAAGTGGGAAAAGTATTAGAAGTTGTCAGACATTTACAGGGTTGAATTTAATGTATTTCATTTTATTTATTTATATTTTTTTTTATGGAGAAAAAAAAAAAGAAAAAGAAGGACAAACAAGAGTACTCTGAGAGCACAGGTCTCCGCCAAGCCATTAAAAACAAGTACCCAGTACCCCTTACTGGGCCTGCTGTACTCGCACGCTTCCAAAAAATAAGAAGTTAAATTAAAATTGCCACCAAATGTGCAATCTGGATCAGATCTGGATGAAACTTGGTCTGGCATCAAAGCTTCTGATCCTGAATATATAGAGCAAATCTTTCAAATCAAATGTGTTTTGACAGATGCATGTATTTGAAAAAAAAAATAAATAAATAAAAAAAGGAAAAAAATATATATATATAGGAAGATAGGAATTTTTTTAACTTTACATTTTTTTCTCTGACAGTGCATGGATTCTTACTTAACTTTAATGGGAACATGTCATTAGATTGAACCGTCAAAAACTGTGGACAGGGAGTCTTTAGGTTGGCAACAGACAAACAGACAAACTGATAAACCCACGCAAAAATAAAAACGTAACCTCCTTGGCGGAAGTAAACGAGGGCAAATAGAGAAAAAGTGAAGAATCTCCTGGGATTTTGTCACATCCTTGCCACCTCCACCGTGCCTGTCTGCCTGTCTTGGTTTAAGATTGCTTTGTTAGTTTTAGAGCAAGCCTGAGTGGAGGTTCGTGAGGTTTTTTTGTTTTTCCCCAGTGTTTGTGTTGTCCCGTTTATAACAAACCATATTGCCACTGACTCCTGCATCTGCAACATCTGTATTCTTCCACCAGCACAAATGCCACCCTCTCCATGTTTTATAATTTTTTAGCCTTTCTGTGTAAACTCTAGAGAATGTCACCTGTAAATTCCCCAGATTTTTTGAAATACTTGAACCAGCCCATCTGGTACCAACCCTCCTGCCACAGTTAAAGTAACCACGATCACACTTCCTCTCCATTCTGTTTGATGTGATGTTAACGAAAGTTCTTAACCTGCATCTGCATGATTTTATACATTGTGTTGCTGTTACATGATTAGCTGATTAGATAAGTGGATAAGTGGGCCTAATAAAAAGAAATGATGAGTTTTAGTAATAGAAATAAATTCTTTAAAATAAAAAAGAACAAATAGGTGGTGGTGGTGGGGTTTAACATTCATCACACTTCTTTTACTGCACTGATGAACTGCTTCTTTTAAAATTTTACATACTTTTATTAGTCTTTAAACTTTATAATGGCTTTAGCATCTTGTGTGTTGAGTGGAGTTTTATGATTATTAAGTGCTGCCTTCCTGAAAATCTCAAGGGTAAAAGTGAAGGAGTGATGATGATAATGTGGCCTTCTGTGCTTATATTTTGAATAAAACACAGCAGGTTGAGAGGCTTGGCAGTCTACCTTTTAATTTACTAGCTCAATAAATAGCTCATAACACATCTTGATCATTTAATATTTAATCCTCCTGTCAGTCTTTGAGCTACTGAGGGTTTTTAGTGTAGTCAGCTGGCTATTTCTGTGCATTTTCTGGCTTTTTTCCCTTACGTTCTCTTTCACAAATGTGACACATATCTCTTTTACTCTGTATGTATATATGCAGTGTTAAAAAATAGCAACGGAGAGGCTGGTTGTTTACTGGAAAAAAGTTTGACAGTAAAAGCAGGTTGTCTGCATTTAAAACTGGTTGACCGTATCAACACTGTATTCACTCTCCACATAGGCCCACAAAACCAAATATAATGTTGATACTCCAAACTGTCAGAGGGGAATTAAAACCAAACTTATTAAACGCTCGCATTCAATGTATATGGCTATACACATCAAAATGTGGTATTTTTATTACGACCATCTTGGTAGGGAAAAAAATTAAGCATAATAAATCCTTGCACAAGGTGGTGCTATTGTACTATGAAAAAGTGGGGTGGGCGTGGCAATGAATAAACAATGAGTGAAAACATTTTGAAAATAAACAAAAAGTGTTCTGTACTAAGAGTCCCTGGATATATACCATGAAATCAACCAGACGCCTGTCTGATGTCCGTAAATGTGATGTAGTATTATGGGCAGATGAGCTTATTTTATTCAGAATTTGACTAGTTTATATCTGATTTCGTAGTTTAATACCTGCATACTGTTATTTTAGCCATTATCTTGCCTTATTGGAACTGATGCATCCACGTCCCATGCTTGCGATTTTGCACTCTCTCTTGAGAGTGAAACGGACTACAATGGCAGTCTTTTTAATCAGGCTAAAGCAAACTCATTCATTCATTTTCTAAGCTGCTCAATCCTTATTAGGGTCACGGGGAGGCTGGCGCCTATCTCAGCCAACTCTGGGTGAAGGCAGGGTACACCCTGAACAGCTCACCAGGCCATTGCAGCGCCAACACACATACAACCATTCACAATCATACTCATGATTTGGAAACACCAATCAGCCTACTGTGCATGTTTTTGGACTGTGGGAGAAAACCAGAGTACCCGGAGGAAACCCACACAGGCACGGGGAGAACATGTAAACACCACATAGAAACTCCCCAAGCCCGGGAATCGAACCCAGGCCTGCTTGCTGTGAGGCGAACGTGCTAACCACTACATCATCGTGCAGCCCAGCTTTGTTTTCATTCTGCTTTAATCATTGATAATTAGTATCAACAGTTAATAACAACTGATTATGGTCATATACTGATATTGCTTACTAACATCCTCATTAGTCTTTCATTTTGATATGCAAATCATCATAACGACTTGATTAATATGCAAATTCGTACATAGGTCATATGGTGATGTATTGCTGTATCGTATACACTATCTAGTGCAGTACTGTATTACAGAAGTGGAAATGTGTAATTTAGCCCATGTTATTGTTGCAAGGTAAAGGGAGGGGCAGCTTTTTGGTTTCCTTGTCAGGACGGACAGAGAAAAAAATGACAGAAAGTATGTGTACTGAAGTAACTCATTAAAATTTACAGCATTTGGCAGACGCTCTTATCCAGAGCAACTTATAAATTATAAATTTTATACAACTGAGCAATTGAGGGTAAAGGGCCTTGCTCAAGGGCCCAATCTTAGGATCAACTAATGATCACAGGATACCGACGACTTCAATGTTTCAATATGTCGATTGCTGGTTGTCCAAGCTGGGAATTGGTTGTCTCAGAAACCAGGAAACCCAGTTATTGCAAACACTAAT
>JBCNYH010000012.1:3378593-3390083 GCA_039654325.1 Tandanus tandanus | reverse complement strand
TTTAATTACTTCTATCTACTCCTAAGATCGCGAGCTTTTTCTTTTGTGTGTGTGTGTGTGTGTGTGTGTGTGTGTGTGTGTGAGAGAGAGAGAGAGCGAGAGAGAGAGAGAAAGAGAGAGAGAGAGGGTTGATTGTGTTGTATTTTCTCTCGCTCTCACATTATTATATGCAACCAAAAGCATCTGGTAACCATGGAAACTAGGCAGTGTTTATGGCAAAAAGCAATCAGTGGGTTCAGTAGGTTTATTTCCAAAGCTCCAGTGGCCTCATATCAGCATCTCGTGAGAATAATTATTCCATGCTCAGTTCTAGGCACAGGGGATAAAAAATGAAATGGACACACGGCAGAAATAAATCTGCTGTACATGTCCTGAACGACGTATCAGTGCTGAATAAAATATCTGGTTTCTCACTGTGTGTGTGTGTGTGTGTGTGTGTGAGTGTGTGTGTGTGTGTGTGTTTGTGTGTTACTACATGGGACTGTAGTAAATAATTGGGTAAATCACAAACCCTACCATAAGCATGGTGGTGGTGGTGGTGCGTCTCTGATTAATTGCCCCCTTTACCCATCTACTGACTTTCAGTGAAAGGCCTCTTCTAGGACGAGTTGCAGTTCTGCAGTCATATACCAGTGTGTGTGTGTGTGTGTGTGTGTGTGATGGGATGCTCTACCGATCACGGTCATTCAGAGTAAATCATATCTGAATATTAACTCGGTTATTTCCTCTGGCAGTGCAGGCTGAGAGGAACGCTGTGGAATTCAGTGTCTGTATTTCTCAAATGTCACAGCCCTGATAAAAGCACATTTAGATCTGAAATCGCTTTTATTCATGTATGAGATAGGAATGTCACCCTCATAACGTGAAAGTGCCTGTCATTTCACACCACATCTTCACAATGCTGCCTTGTGCCGTGCCATTTGTCTGTTCAGGCAAAAGGAATATCACGACTTTGTATGTTTTATTCCCAGCATTGAAAGTCCATAAAGGATGACAAGCATTTCAGACCACTTGAATGAAAAATAAATGAATGAAAAATAAAAATAAACCCCTTCTTACAGGGAAATAAAAATAGACCCAGTCTAACAGGAAAAATCCTAAAAATAAACCCAGTCTTACAATCACTCACTACATAGGGGGTGATCACACTAGAGGCGCAATAGAAAAGCCACTGGCGCAAATTGATCTTTTTGCGAATTTTGAATTTCGCTTCAAGATGTATTGCGGCTCGACATGTAAGTGAATATCTTGCAGCTTAAATACGAATATCACGCGAAAGCTGCAAGAAGGTCGTGCAACGATTTTTGCGACTGATTTGCGAGTAATTTGCGATTGGTTTGCGGATGTTTGACGAAAAAGCACGTGAATCTCCTGTAATAAATCAGTCGCGTTTTGTTCTCAAACCATTCGCTTTTTATCCGTGTGTTATTAGTACGAACAAAATGCTAATAAAATACGAATGATAACAAAATATACGGAATATAGCGGATGCCAGCAAGTCTCAAACTTTTCCTAAACTTGTCGCTTTTCCTTGCGAATGAGATGTGCTGGTGATGTGTTGGTGCATGATAGAGTATTTGAGGGCAGTGGTGGCGCAGTGGTTAAGGTTGTGGGTTACTGATCCAAAGGTTGGGGATTCAAGCCCCAGCAACACCATGCTCCCACTGTTGGGCCCTTGAGCAAGGCCCTTAACTATGAAGCACTCAGTTGTAAGTCATTCTTGATAAGGGTGTCGGCCAAATGCCATAAATGAAAGACAAATAAATAATTTGCGAGCAAAATGACAACTTTGCGACCTTCTCGCAACATGTGCAGACTTTTTGATTAGAGTTTGAAACTACTCTGCGTCAGAGGCTGATTTTGCGACATTCACAGACATTTCAAACATGCTTGAAATTTTTTGTGATGAGTTCACAAACCAGGCGACCAAAATGAGATGCCACGAGTGAATGAAAAGCGACAGGCCCGATTTGCCATTCGCATCAGTTGCTTTTCTATCGCACCTCTAGTGTGATCACCCCTAAATCCTGTTATGGTTGCAGGGATGCTGAACTCTACCTCACCCGAAGGCAGGGTACACATTTTTATTTATTGATTTTTTTTTTTACAGCATTTTGGCAGACGCCCTTATCCAATCGACTTACATTTATCACTTTTATACAACAAAGCTATTGAGGCTTAAGGACCTTGCTCAAGGGACCTTGAAGCCCTGACCTTTGGATCACTAACCCAGAGCCTTAACCACTGAGTCTCCACTGCCCCCCAACACACACAGCAATTCACACACAATTTAGGGGTAATTAGGAACAACCAACGAGAGAACACACAAACTCCAAACAGAAACGCTCCATGCCAGGAATCAAACCCAGGACCTTCTTGCTGTGAGGCAGACGTGCTAACCACTACACCCCCCATGCTGCCCCCAAGTCTTACAGAAAAAAATGTAAATGTTTTAGTCTTGAACAAAACCACAAAACAAAATTTTTACAGTTATTTATTTAGCAAAATATCTTCATCTTCTTCCTCTTAATCTGGGGTCGGGTCACGGGGGCAGCAGCCTAAGAAGTGAGGTCCAGACGTCCCTCTAACCCGCCACTTCCTCCAGCTCTTCCGGGGGGACATCGAGGCGTTCCTAGACAAGCCGAGAGACATAGTCCCTCCAGCGTGTTCTGGGTCTCTTCCCGGTTGGAACTACACTAAAAACCTCCAGGCGCCACAGTGGCATAATTGCTAGCACATTCGCCTCACAGCAGGAAGGTCCTGGGTTCGAGTCCTGGCTTTGGCTTGACCGTTTGTGTGTTGAGTTTGCATGTTATCCCTGTGCTTGCATGGCTTTCCTCTGGGTACTCCGGTTTCCTCACACAGCGTAACGACATGCACGTTAGGCTAATTGGCTGTTCCAAATTGCTGCCTGGTGTGAGTGTGAATGATTGTATGTGTGTTGGCTATGCAATGGATTTGCTTGCTGTTCAGGGTGTACTCTGCCTTCGCCCAGTGTCAGCTGAGATAGGCTCCAACCTCCCCGTACCTTAATATTATTAAGCGGTTCAGCAAATGAGTGAGTGACAGAGGGTGGTGTATAAGATTTATCTGCTTCCACTTTATGATTGTGTTACAGTCTACAACTGTGGGAAGACAGCGAGACAGGGGAAAATGTATGCTCATGGCAATAGTGAAATCTAAATCACCTTCACCCAGTGTCGGGTTAGATAGGCTCCAGCCTTCCTGCGTACCAAGTAAAAAGGATTAAGAGGTTCAGTAAATAAGTGAGTGAATAGGGTTAAGTGTTTTCTTGTACTGATAAAATTGAAAAAATAATAATTGAATAAAATATGGACATCAAATTTATATATATAAAAAAAAAAAAAATAGACCACAGGGGTCCAGACGCTCCGGCTGAAAGGACCATTTCATAATATGTCAATACAGAACAAGCATAGCAAGTTTGAAGCTTCAGCACACGGCAAGTAAATGTCCAGAAATCTAATATACAGTTTTGCCTCTGTAACCTTGAAAAGTAGGTCAAGGTCACTCACACAAACTCATCCTAGCACTCATAGTAGTGAGCCAGCATACCAAGTTTGAAAGCCCCAGCTACAGGGCACAGCAAGTAAATATCTGGAAACTAAAGTGTGACAGACGGACGGACGGAACCCATTCCTATAGCTCTCGAGCAACTTTGCAACAACAGCAGAAAAAAAAAGAAAAAAAAAAAAGGATGTACTAATTTTTTTCACTGCATTAATACTGCAACTTACACTATAACCTCAAAAAGCTTTAAAAAACTTCCATTATAATAAAAAATGTATTTCTCTCTGACCACTCCGTATAATATATATGCTTATTATTCTCTTTCATGTGCTCTTGGCAGGACACGAAGCTTTCTGCTGCCAGAGGAACTCTTTGTTAAGCACTGAGCAATAACATTTCAGTGACATTTAATTCACAGTTTAGCACTTTTATTTGAATCCTGATTAAATGTGAAAGTGGACCGAGATGAAAAAGTCACCAGAGAATGAGCTGTGAAAAGTTCTTCAAAATGTGTCACTTTTCCTCCTGTTCATCATACTCCATTGCATTCAGTTTTTAGCTCCCGCCTCTCGGGTGCTATAGGAGTGGGTTACGTCGGTTTCCGGACCTTTACTTTCTAACCACTACGCCGCCGTACCGCCCCAAAAACATGCACATTAGGATAATCGGATATTCTTGATTGCCCCTAGGTGTGAGTGAATGGTTGTGTGCGGCTTGGCTCTGCAATGGTCTGGCTAGCTGTTTAGGGTGTGCCCTACCTGTTTCAGCTTTATATTACAACCCCTAACATATGTATATGTTGTACGGTGGTGCAGTGGTTAGCACATCCGCCTCACAGCAAGAAGGTTCGATTCCTGTGCTCGGGCGTTTCTGTGTGTTCTCCCCGTGCTTGCGTAAGTTTCCTTCAGGTACTCCGGTTTTCTCCGACAGTCCAAAAACATGCACAGTAGGCTTGCTTGGCGGTTCCAAATCGCCCCTAGGTGTGAGTGTGAATGGTTGTAAGTGTGTTGGCCCTGCGATGGTCTGGCGAGCTGTTCAGGATGTACCCCGCCCTCGAGCAGAGTCGAATGATAAAAATATGTTCTCATAATCAACCTGAAATAAAAGAAAGGTGTTTATACATCGCGAGTGTCAACTGATAACCTGGCATCTCAGTGTAGACATTATATTTTACTCCACACAGTGGCACAATAAATAGAACGGACGGAACACTGCTGCTGATTCATGTCCAAAACATCAGAAACCCATCTGGCAGAAAGTGAGTTTTGAACACAATGTCTCCTCTGAGGCACACTCCACACTCACACATGACCTCTTCAATCACACCATCATTTTTTTTTTTACAGCGTTCTTCATCACAGGCTTGACCCCGTGATTTGCCGAGGTTACACCTGCCCATGTGTTAAAATCAATTTCCCCGATCACTCGCTTTACCCTTCCTGCTGCTCTCTGGCCTCCATCACTGAAACTCTGCACAAATCAATCAGTTCTGTCTCTGGGTCATTATCAAGGTTTACGCTGTAGTGCTTTCACTTACTGTATGTACTTACTGTATGTGGCTAACAGGCAACCAATCATGAACACTGTGGACTACAGTATTTTTTAATGTAGGGACTGTTTATTAAATGAGATCAACAATGGAAAAAGTTATTCCATACTCACTCTCACTCACTGATTCACTGAACCACTTAATCCTACTACTAAAGTCACGGGGAGGCTGGCGCCCATCTCAGCCGACACTGGGTGAAGGCAGGGTACACTCTGGGCAGCTCAGCAGACCATTGCAGGGCAACACACATACGACCATTCACATTCACATTCACACTTGGGCAATTTCGAACAGCCAGTTAGCCTACTGTGCATGTTTTTGGACTGTAGGAGGAAACTGGTGTACCAAGACAGAATCCATGCAAGCACGTGAAGAGCATGCAAACTCCACACAGAAACGCCCCGAACCTGGAAATCAAACCCAGGACCTCTTTGATGTGAAGCGGACATGCTAACCACTACGCCACCGTGCTGCCTACCCGTAACATTGGTTTATTTATTCATTTATTTGCTGAACTGTTTTATTCTACTCGGGTCACAGGGAGGCTGAAGCCTATCTCAGCCGACTCTGGGTAAATTCGGGGTCAACACACACACACACACACACACACACACACAACCATTCATACTTACACTGACATCTAGGGGCAATTTGGAACAGTCAGTTAGCCTACTGTGCACCTGGAGGAAACCCACGCAAGAACACGGTGAACATACGAACTCCACATAGAAACACCCTCAGGATTTAAACCCAGCACCTTCTTGCTGTGAGGTGGACATGCCAACCATGACACCACCGTGCTGCCCTTTATCTATAACAGAACATCGCAAATTGTCTTATTCCTCCTGCACCACAGCATTTTACAAAGGACTTTTACCATCAACTACAATACTACTACTACTACTACTACTACTAATAATAATAATAATATATAATGTCTCACTGTTAATCCCACTCTCCAGCTGCAGTACACACCCCAGCAACCGCTGCCCTAGCTTGCCCTAGCTCAACCCCAGACACCTGGTTTATGACATTCTCACACACTCACCTGTTTGCACTCCACCTAATCACGCTCATGTTTAAAACGACCGTTTGTTTCACTTTTTGCAAAATATTGATCCTGTTACACTGTTGTTGAATCATACCAAGCCTAGATTGTTCTACAAACTTCCTGGTATTATGATCCGGTTCTATTATTTCAACCCTGATTTTTGTCTATGCCTCTGATATTGTTAGGTTCTGTGCATAATCTACCCGTTTAACTTAACCTTGGATTTGCATGTGATATCCCATTCACCTGTAATCTGGCTTATGTTTGTGATTTGGACTGTCTATGGTTTTGCTTGTTATAGTACTGGTGCCGTTGAGCTAGAATTTTCTTTGTGTGACTCTGAGTTTGCCCAACGTTCCGGATTTCTCTGCCGATGTATTCATTCATTCATTTTCTAAGCCTCTTAGTCCTAATTAGGTCGCGCCCATCTCAGCTAACTCTGGGCGAAGGCAGGGTACACCCTGAACAGCTCCCCAGAACATTGCATACAACCATTCACACTCACATTCACACCTAATTGGAACTGCAAATTAGCCTACTGTGCATGTTTTTGGATTGGGGGAGGAAACCGGAGTACCCAGAGGAAACCCACGTAAGAAGAACATGCAAACGCCACACAGAAACGCCTGAGCCAGAAATTGAACCCAGGCCTTCTGGCTGTGAGGTGGACGTGCTAACCACTGCACCACCGTGCTGCCCCCGTTTATTCAATAAATTATTATACATGCAACTGCATCTCCATGTTCTCCAGCTCTGCTTACTTTGGCATAATGGGTATTTCATTGTAAGTTTAAATAAAAAAAAAAAATGGTACTTTTTTTAATATAAAAAACAATATACTCCTTAATGTATAAGCACATTTACTGTTGTGGAACATCCATGGAATAGATTACTTCCTGTTATCACATACATTACAGCAGCTGTACAGTATTTAATCAATTCCTTAGCTCTTTTTCATACACGTTAACCTTATTGTTCATTAATCATCCTCTGCTGTCATAGAAAATCAATTAGTATCTTCTTTTGCAGTGGCTTTTAAACTCAGTATGGTGTAATGAAATCCTGCTAGAACGTCCCTTATGTATCAATACATGTACTTATAACTGTGCTATGACGCTTAATCCGATAAGTGAATCCCACGCCCATGTATTTAATACAGTCCACAGAAGCTCAGGAAAGAAAAAGTAATAAAAGGAAAGTAATGTCTCAATGTGAAGAGGTGTGAAAATGGATTTCTTTGGGTAATGAGTGATATGGTGAGTTTTACCCAATGTTCAGTTGTGTGATAGTCGTTCCAAGGTTAAATTAGGACCGAGGTTAATGTACAGTTGATCATTATGGGCCGCGTTTAAGTGTGGCGTGTCTCCACATTTGTCCTGGCAAGTAAACCTATTCATTTTCATGAAGTCAATTACTCTGTTTAATTATTCTGATTAAAACTTGGTCTTACCCAAAATAATCCTACTCACCCCAATAAGAAATGTTGGAGTTTATTGTTGTAATTTACCCAATGTCAGACCATACAGCCCAATTGTAATTGAGAGGCTCCTGGTCTTTTTATTGAGCTACTTATCATCATTAACAGCAGGAGGTTAGTGTGTGTCTCCATAATAAAGAAGAATAGGTGTTTAATGACACTGGAAGTTGGTCAGCAAATAAACAGCTTCTTTTACTTCTACTTTAAGAAACACTGCTCTGGCTTTCAGAAGGAAGTGTGTTTCTTCCTTTTTCCGTTTGTGATGTAGTGTCAGGGGGTCGATCAGTCCAGTGTAGGATTTTGACCAGGGGTGGTTTGTTGATCAGGGCGACTGGACAATGCCCCACCAAGGGGAGGAAATAGAGGGATTTTTTCTAGTACATACTACTAGGGCTATGGTAGCTGTGACAGGTCTAGACAGTTTGTTTTGCCTTTATGTATCGTAGTCCAATCAAAGCTAAGTCGTGTTCATGGAGTACCGCCCCTTTCAATTGAGTCTAGTCAAAAATCACCCCAGATTGCTCTGATATATAAAGTGGATTCCTGAACACTAGCAGTTCATTAGCACTTCTGTTTAATAAATTTAATTATCCTATTAAGTTTAATTTGTATAGCGCTTTTTTGACAAATGACATTGTCGTAAAGCCGCTTTACATAGTAAAACAAATTGAAAAAAAAAATGTAAACATTTCTTCTACTAACCCTACATATGCCTAATGAGCAAGCCCGGTTAGACGGTGGCAAGGAAAAACTCCCTCCGTCGACACGAGGAAGAAACCTTGAGAGGAACCAGACTCAAAATGAAAACCCATCCTCATTTGGGTGAAACCGTAAAAATACAAACCATGTCGGAGAAACTTCACTACAGTTTAACATGAAGTCCGATTGGTTATACCACAACTGTAAGTCCAAAATCATTTTAGCAAAAAAGTTTATATTACCAGCAGTGAATAGTTATCTTCACAGTCTCAGCAGGAATGAGGGACTTCTAGGATGGGAACTCCAGCTAGCAGCAGCACACCAGGACGGACCACAGGACTGAGAAAACAGAAGGATCATAAGGATCAGAATCACCAGCATCCCAGAAGTAGCATGTGTACCTCAGCAAAAACAGAGAGAGAGTGAGAGAGAGAGAAAGTAAGAGAGAGAGGTTGTTAGGTATGCTCATGACAGTGTAATTTTTAAAAGAAGAGTTTATTAGTGCTGAGTGCAAGCAGGGACTCCGGCATGACTGACTATGGCAGCATAACTAAAAAGAGAACCAGAAGGAAGACAGACAGGAGGGCACCCTGTGATATCAGGGAATCAGCCAATCCACTGTAAATAAAACAAAGCATGTGGAGAGCAAAAACCTCCGCCAAGCCAAAAAAAAAAAAGAAGAAAAGAAGAAGAAAAAAGAAAACATACACAGCACCCCCTGCTGATTCAACTTCCAAAAAATCTCAATGCTGAAAAAACCTTTAAAAAAATGTTGTAGATGGAGATCTAATGGAGATCTTCTTATCTCTACCCCTTGTAGAAATGTTTATAAAAACCCGCACATAACTTTTTGCATAATCGTGCTAACAAACACAAAAATATACAAACAAACTAAAGGTGAGCACCATTGATGAAGAAAAGAGTCTAACCATCGAGTTGCTTTTAGAACATCATAAGGCTTTGAATGACTCTGATGAGCCACGATAAGCTCAGGTGTAAAAGCGTAACTTTTTACCTCTTTATGATTGCGTTACAGTGCACAACTGTGGGCAGACGGCAAGGCAGGAAAAAATATATATATGCTAATAGAAATGGTGAAGCTTAAAATAAATGTAATAACAGAAAAAAAAGATCTCCTTATTAGCTGTTCGCAGGCCTACTATATCATTAGCGGATCTCCAGCGTATAATCTGACACGGACAGCAATCTCATTATCACAGTCTGCTTACTCTCGGCTAAGATCTTGACCTCGGCCAAGATTTTATACAAGTAATCAGTTTAAAACTCAGAAAATCAGAGCGTCAGACTGAGGACCTGGAGCCATATTGACTCCTGACCTTTTTATTTTTTGACCCTGAGGTGGAAAGCTGTACAACACGACGCCAACCGAGCATGAAACACAGCCAGTCATACGCAGTGTACAAACCTGACGTCTCAGTTCATTTTATATCAGCACCATTTTGGAGATATGCAAACATTCATTAAATATTTTTGAAACACTCTATGGCCAAAAGTTTGTGGACACCTGTGGGGATTTGCCTATTCAGACACAAGAGCGTTCGTGAGGATAAGGAGAGTTGGGGTCCAGTTCATCTCTAAGGTCTTTCCACTCAAAAGTTGGTAGGCTATTTCTTCATGGAGCTTGCTTTGTAAACAGGGGAACTGTCATCCCCCAGTGCAGCTAACTGGATTATCAAAGGCCAGCCACTGCTTTCTACTACTCTCTCGCTGTCTGTGGTGAGAGGCATGTAAAAGAACCATTGCTGAGTAGGTCATTGAGTTGCCATCAGCATGTTTCTGCCTCAAGAAGCGTTGGAGTCAAACTCGTTCTCATCCTGAACATAACTGTAAAATTGTTGGCTGGATGTAAAGCATTCTTTCACTCGCTCCTCAAGTACACTTCTTCTTATTGTTATTGTCTAAAAACAGCTAACACAGCCTTGAACGCTGGACTACATCCTCTCAAGTCAATTATTTATTATACTATATTTTTATTATTCCACACAACTGTGTCATTGGTTCATGGATACACTGTGTGGAAATATCATTTAATAAATCATTTATCATATTTCATTGTATAATATTCAGTATATCTCAATGCACTGTCCAATTCTTCCTGCTACGGACGATATCTTTACCCACTGTACTTATTTCATCAACAGTTTATCAAGTTACAAAGCTAAACACCTATCCGCAAACAGTTCACTGGAATAGAATTTAAATGGGAGGATTTTGGTACGAGCCTCATGTTTAGACATGTCCTTCCTAACTATTTGGAATTTTAAGGGAACATTTAGTACCGTGATCGTTCTAGCCATCCATTATCTATACCTTTTATCCATCAAGCTGGAAGCTGTAACCCATCCCAGTTGACTTCAGGTGAGGGGCGTGGCTAAACCGTGGACAGGTCGCCAATCCATCAGACACAAACAACCATCCACACTCACATTTACACTTAGGGGCAGTGTAGTGCAGCCAGCTGACCTAATATGCATGTCTTTGGACTGTAAGAAGAAACCGGAGTACCCTGAGAAAACCCATGCACGCACTGAGAGAACATACAAAGAAAAAGCCCAGTTAGTTGTGAGGTTCAAGCTCAGAAACTTCTTGCTGTGAGGCGATGGTGGTAATCACCACCTAAAACGATCTCTGTCACTCTCTCACTCGTTTGCCGAACCTCCTAATCATACTAGGGTCGCGGGGAGGCTGGAGCCTATCTCAGCCTACACTGGGCGAAGGCGGGGTACACCCTGAACACCTTGCAGGGCAACGCACACACACACACGCAACCATTCACACTCACATCCACCCCGAGGGGCAATCCGGAACAGCCAGTTAGCCTAATGTGCATGGGTGGGTCTAGAACTGTTGCGCACAGGATTACAAGACCCTTCTGTAAGAGCAGCTAATAGGATCATTGGGAGCTCCATCCCCGACACCCAGGACCTGTTAATCACATGCGGTCTACGCGGTGCCTCTGCGATTGTGACAGACCTGTCTCACCCCTCTTACGGAGTGTTTGACATCCTCCCATCAGGTAGGAGGTTCCGAAGCATCAGAGCCCACGCTGCGAGATTCTCTGATAGCTTCTTCCCCCAAACTGTCAGAGCCCTGAACACACACACACACACACACACACACACACACACACACACACACACACACACACACACACACACACAC
>JBCNYH010000012.1:3367156-3378493 GCA_039654325.1 Tandanus tandanus | reverse complement strand
CTGATTTTCGTCAAGAGTAGGCTGCATAGCCGTCAGCGTGTTTCTGCCCTGCGATGGCCTGGCGAGCTGTCCAGGGTCGGCTGAGATGGGCACCAGCCTCCCCGCGACCCTAACTAGGAATAAGCGGTTCAGAAGATGAATGAATGAATGAATAAAGTCCTGGCTCTGGATTGTGATCCGGGCAACTCCACAATGATATGACCCATAACCCATCCCTTCACCAGTAGCTTTTGTGTAATTCTGCCTAAAGTCAAACTAACAAACACCCAAACAAGCAGACACTATAGTAAATACATAATCATCCCCAGCCAATAAATAGTAATTACATAGCAAACAAAAACAGTAAATACATAGCCATCCCCAGGTGATACACAGTCACCTGCTTTTTCAAAATCAGAGTACATTTTCACAAAAATAACAGGATACCCAGTAATAATAAGATTTCCAAAAGCAATACAACAGCCAGTATCTGTCTACCATTACCTGTTTGAATCTCATCTGCAGGCAATCTTAGACAGAGTTTGACCAATCTCACCCAGTCCTGCAAAAAGTTAAAACAGTCCTGCTCATCTCACAGACGTTTTGAGCAATCCTGCCCACTTCTGTAGGAAGTCTGACCAGCTTCACCCACACCCTGCAGAATTCAGCCTGTTTTTGCAGAAAAACTGAACAGTGGCCCTGCCTGTTCCTGAAGACAGTTTTACTAATTTCAATCACTGCAGGAAATCTGGCCAAACCCACCCACTCCCAGAAAGTCTTATCAGTCCCATCCCTCGAAGAAGAAAGGTTAACCAATCCCACCCACTCTCACGAAAAGTAAAAGTATCCCCACCCACTCTCATGAAAACTTCCACAACAAAGGACTCCACCACACACTGATGGTTTCTGTCAAAATATACCTCGGGTGGTGGTAGCACCATTTTGGAGCTGGCACTGCTTTTGTACTGGGACAGGTGCATTCGGGACACCCTTGGCTATTTCCAGTGCTTTCCTATACTTCATCTTCATCTTCATCCACTTGTTCCTGGGTCGGGTTGCTGGGGCAGCAGCCTAAGCAGTGAGGTCCAGACGTCCCTCTCCCCATTCACTTCTTCCAGCTCTTCCGGGGGGATGCCAAGGCGTTCCCAGACCAGCCGAGAGACGTAGTCCCTCCAGCGTGTTCTGGGTCAACCCCGAGGTCTCTTCCTGGTTGGACATGCCCAAAACACCACACCAGGGAGGCTTTGCTATACTTCCTTAGCTATTTCTGGCAGTTTCCAGAGGGCACCATGTTCCTTTTTGAGATCACTGTTGTTCTTAAATTAATCACAGCTTAGTATTAGGCTACGTCACCTAATTCCTTTTTTGGTTTCGAAATGCTTTCTTTAATGCCAAACTTCTATATTTGTACACAGGAAGCCAAAACAACACGTTATTATAATGCACCACTTCCTGGTTTAGTTGGATACAAAAACTTAATATACCTCTATGCCAAAAGGGCACATAATGCACCTGAAGCTATATTCGAATAGTGAAAACCTCCTAAATGAGCCGAGGTAGTCCTGTATTCCACTTCCCTAGAAAGCTTGACCTTTCCTACCACTTCCCGCAGAGAGTTTGCCCGATCTTGCCTGGTCCTATAGAATATCTATATGTCTTCAACCTGTAGTTCGAATCCAGGTTGATGCAACAGCCATCCGCAAACGGGAGTCGATGGGAGCTAATTGGCTGAGATCTCACTGGAGGAAGGGTCACTCACAGTGATATACCAGCTCATCCATGGGCATCTGTGAGCTCATTCATACAAAGGGGGTGGATATCGCTTTCCGCCCGAGTTAGTTAGGCAGCCTCCAAATGCGCATGCGGCGGTGAGTGGCAGCATCACATGTCACAGAGGGGGCATGTGCATGCTTACACCCCTCCCGGATTGGTGGAGCAGAGTACACCCTGGACAGCTCGCCAAGCCATCGCAGGGCAGAAAGTGAGAGACATGGCCGGCCTTTGATAACCCAGTTAGCTGCACTGGGGGTCACATTGTATGATTTTTAAATAATTAATTTGCATTTCATTGCATGAAATAAGTATTTGATCACCTACCAACCAGCAAGAATTCTGGCTCTTACAGACCTGTTAGTTCATCTTTAAGAAGCCCCTCCTATCCTCCACTAATTACTTGTATTTATTGCACCTGCTTGAACTCGTTATCTGTATTGAAGACACCTGCCCACACACTCAATCAATCAGACTCCAACCTCTCCACCATGGGCAAGACCAAAGAGCTGTCTGAGGACACCAGGGCCAAAATTGTAGACCTGCACAATGCTGGGATGGGCTACAGGACAATAGGCAAGCAGCTTGGTGAGAAGGCAACAACTGTTGACACAATTATTAGAAAATGGAAGAAACTCAAGATGACTGTCAATCTCCCTCAGACTGGGGCTCCATGTAAGATCTTGCCTCGTGGAGTATCAATGATCTTGACAAAGGTGAGGGATCAGCCTGTTTGTGGTCCATAACAGTAGTGCTAATAATCTAATAATCTCATCAATCTTTAAGACATTAAAATGAACTCCGAAGGCTATGATTGGATCTGTCAGATGGGCAACATTATGATCGGATTGAAGGTTTTCAGGGAAGCAGATCTCCTGGAACATGGCTTGGCCACCAGGCACTAGCATTTGAAATGTTGTGGGGTTTATCTCCATTTAGCCACGAGGGTGCAAGAGTACAGGCACTGTAATTGGGTAAAAAGGCCTGGTGCACAGCCGTCATTCCAATTCATCCAAAAAGATGTATGTGCAGTTGACTTCATTGTTCTGTGGAGGTCCCCTAAGTTTTTCCACTCAAACTCGGTGCAAAATGTGTCAGCAATGAGACTGTCATGGTGCACCAAGAACCAGCCATCCATCCATTTGCTGAACAGTTAAAACCTACTAGAATCGCAGGGAAGCTGGAGCCTATCTCACCTAGGTCTTGGCAAAGGCAGGGAACACCCTGAACAGCTCCCCAGACCATTGGCGGGCCAACACACGCACAATTTATTTACATTTGGAAGAGCCAATTAGCATTATGACCTTGACGACTGTGGAAGGAAACCCCAGTACCCGGAGGAAACCCCTACAAGCACAAGAAGAACATGCATACTCCACACGGACACGCCCTTGCCGAGCCCAGGACCTTCTTGCTGTGATGCGGACATGCTAACCACCATACCACCATGCCGCCCATGCACCGAGTAATTTCCAGCTACTTGGAAGATGAGGGTTAAGGGTCTTGTTCAAGGGCCCAACAGTGGCAGATTGGTGGGACTAAGGCTTGAACCCCCAACCTTTGGACCAGTAACCCAGAGCCTTAACCACTGAGCCACCACTGCCCTGATATTGCATACATTACGTGTTGTCAACATTGTGGTAACAGTTTGGGGAAGAATAGAATCACATATGGTAATGAGGGTCAAGTGTTATACTTTTGGTCATATGGTGTATGGTACTAAACATGGCCTTCATTTCTATTCTACTGCTTACTTGAGAATAAAAGCTGTCCATTGCTCTGACTCCCCCCCTCCTTTACCGTCAAGTCAGTAAAGCCCAATTTGAGTTTTAACTCAAACCATGAGTGCCTCATTTGTCTGTATGACAGGAGTCAAACTTAAGGTCCATTAAGAAAACACATTCCTTTAAAATACACCATCGTGACTGGTATAATTATTATATGTAAAATAGAAAAGATATGTTTAAAGCCTGTGTGTGACAGAAGTGGCAGGAGTTTAACGACCCCGATAAATCATTACTACAGCACATCATTTATACATAACGGCAGGTTTTGAAACTCATGATGATTAATGAGACCATTTACATTAATCAGAGAGCACAAGCAGGCATTTTCTATCCAAGGTGTTTCTAATTAAGCTTATTAACCACGCTGTGAATGGGAGCTGACCGTAGTCATTAGAAGTCTCATTGCACTGGTCTCATTTTTGGCTCTGTTCTCATCTCACATTTGTCTTTGAATGTCATCAATATGAGCCGTCCTCTGCCCTGGAGGACCTACATGGGGAATATTTTCAAAATGATTAATGTGCACGGTAGGCATCATGGACAATAAGACAAATCCGATTGGATAGTCAATCCATCACTGCTGTAGCAATTAAATAAACAAACAAGCAGCACGATATTTATTCACAAAGGTGATTTGATCTGGAAATCATGTTCAAGGCCAAGAAACCAAACAAACCGTGAACTACACTTCCCATGATCCTTAGCTAGCAAACAACCATGCATTCATTCATTCCTGCGCCCAACCACTTTTTCCTACTAGGGTCGTAGGGAGGCTGAAGCCTATCACAGCCGACTATGGGCTCGGCAGTCCATCGCAGAGCCAACACACACGCAACCAACCATTCATGCTCACACTTGGGGCAATTTGAAACAGTCAGTTAGCAAAATGTGCAAGTTTTTGGACAGCGGGAGGAAACCGGAATACCTGGAGGAAACGCCACACGGGAGAACATGCAAACAAACATGAACTAGAACCCAGGAACTTAATGCCATGAGGTGGATGTGCTAACCACTACACCACCATTCCACCTGTGAAAACCCATGTTATCCAGTTAAAGTTGGTTGCTATGGTAACCATCGCTGCTATGGAAACATTCTTTTTTGAATATCTCCACAACCACTTATGTTAGAAACTTGATGTTTGGACAGACTTCCAGACAGGGTGGACTTGGTTGTCAAGGTATACAATGGTTGCTATGGAAACATTCTTTTCTGAATATCTTTACAACTACTTATGATAGAGATTTGCTATTTAGTTTGTTTTTGGTTTGTTTGTTTTCTATGAAGAAGAAATAAATTGATTTTGGTTTATTATTATTATTATTATTATTATTATGATTATTATTATTATTAGTATTCATACAGTCATTAATTTTCTAAGCCACTTAATCCTAATTTGGGTGGCAAGGAGGTTGGCGCCCATCGCAGCCGACTCTGGCCAAAGGCAGGGTACACCCTGGACAGTTTGCCAGGCCACCGAAGGGCCAACACACATACAACCATTCACACACACACACACACACACACCCCCAGGGGCAATTTGGAACAGCCAATCAGCCTACTGTGCATGTTTTTGGAGTGTGGGAGGAAACCGGTGTACCCAAAGGAAACCCACACAAACACAGGGAGAACATGCAAACTCCACACAGAAACACTGAAGCTCGGGGATCGAACCCAGGACCTTCTTGCTGTGAGGCGGACGTGCTAACCACTGTGCCACCGTGCCGCCTTATTATTATTATTATTGTTATTATTATTATTATTGTTATTATTATTATTATTATTATTTACCACCTTCAGAAATCCCACCTGCAGAGCTTTACGCACTGTACGCTTGTAGTTGACTTATTAAAACATTATTTGCATTCATGTCCACCTTCATTTAAATCATGACAAGAATCAAATAAATAACTCATAATATTAATGTAAAAATATATTTTAAAAGTACTACTATCTCTAATATTACCCCCATCCTGGTCCCATGGTCCATCCTGAGCAGTATATCAGTCTGGTTTAACTCTGTGCTGTATCTAGGTGTGGATTTGTGTTGTTATTAGTACAGGTATTACAGGTATATGTCGAGGTGAGCATGCTGGTAGGACAGCAGGTGTCATTAGCAGAGTTTAGAGTTCGATAACGACTCGCAGTTTGGTATGTTGCTGCTGAAGGCTGTAATGAGAAGGAAATGTTCATTCATAAACACTGCTCCATGCTACAGGACTGGTCATTAATAGTGCGAAATGAGAGTGATGATGGATTAATGGGAACACAATGACCCTGTGATCTCAACAACTGGACAGCCGGTGGAGCTGCTACCCTTCAGTACAGCACTGACTTCCTTTAACATTCCCTGCTGGGTGAAAACACTGATAACGCGCATGTCAACAGTCCTTCCACAAACGTTAACGTTAACCTTCACACAAAATAATTTTTTTTACAAGTTCAGATGTATAGTTTGTTTTATATTTGACAAAGAGAATTAAAAATAAATTAATATCATGATGAGTTAGAAATTTCTATTACCTAACTATTTCTGTTAACTTATATTAACCGGCTGGTGTACTAGTTACTCACTCGCTCACTCATTCGCCAAACCGCTTAATCCTGCTTAGGGTTGCGGGGAGACTGTATCTCAGCCATCACTGGCGTAGGGCAACTGACACATACACAACCATTCCCACTCAAACGCACAGCTAGGGGCAATTTGGAACAGCCAGTTAGCCTAAGGGGGTGATCACACGAGAGGTGCCATAGAAAAGCAACTGACGTGAATGGACTTTTTTATGAATTTTGAAATTCACGTCAAGATGTTTTGTGACTCCAGATGCAGGCGGATATTTTAACAACTTAAACGCATATATCACGCGAAATTCATGAGAAAGTGATGTGTGACTGATTTGTGTGTAATTTGTGATTGTTTTGCGGATGTTTGGCGGAAAAAAGCAAATCTCCTGTCGTAAATCAGTCGCGTTTTGCTCGCTTTTTGTTCTCAAACCATTCGCATTTTATTCTTGTGTTATTAGCATGAACAAAATGCCAATAAAATACGAATAATGACATGTTATACGGAATATGGCGGATGCCAGCAAGTCTCCAACTTTTCTCAAACTTTTCCACGCGAAAGTCTCCAACTGGTCGCTTTTCCTTGTGAACGAGAAACGAATAATTTGTGATCAAAACAACGACTCTGCCCTCGCCCAGAGTCGGCTGAGATGGGCGCCAGCCTCCCCGCGACCCTAATTAGGATTAAGCGGTTCAGAAAATGAATGAATGAAAACACGAACAACGACTCTGTGACCATCTCTCGACATGTGCGGACTGTTTGAGAAGAGTTTGAGACCACTCCACGACAGAGCCTCGTGTTACGACATTCGCGGAAATTTCACGAACCAGGCGACCAAAATGCCGAATGTCGCGCAACAAATTTGCGAATGAAAAGTGACAGCGGCGAATTGCCATTTGCGTCAGTCGCTTTTCTATCACAACTCTTGCGTGATCACCCCGTAATGTGCAATTTTTGCTACTGTGGGAGGAAACCGGAGTACTGGTTGTGTGATACTCACACAGGTACAGGGAATACATGTAGACTCCATGCTGCTGTGCCGCTCGGCTAAGAGAGAGGGAGAATTTTTTGTGCATGTGACAAATTTCCAAAATCAACATTCACTCATTTTCTAAGCTACTTAATCCTAATTAGGGTCACAGGGAGGCTGACGCCCATCTCAGCCGACTCTGGGCGAGGGCGGGGTACACCCTGAACAGCTTGCCAGGCCATCACAGGGTCAACACACACACACACAAAACCATTCACACTTACATTCACACCTAGGGGCAATTTGGAACAGCCAGTTAGCCAAATGTGCATGTCTTTGGACTGAGGGAGGAAACCGGAGTACCCGGAGGAAACCCACACAATCACAGGGAGAACATGCAAACTCCACACAGAAACGCCCCGAGCCTGGGAATCAAACCCAGGACCTTCTTGCTGAGGTGGACGTGCTAACCACTGCACCACTGTGCCACCACAAAATCAACAGCCGGAACTCATTTGATATCTGATTGTATTCACTACACATTGAAACACCACACTGACTCTCAGTTTTATATTAAAATACAACTTCATACCTATTAATCCTGCTGATCTAGGACTAATTATTCATACAGTGTATTGTGAGTTACCTCATTAATTCATGTGAAATATTGTACAAAAAGAGGCCATTTTGCCTTTATTTGTATTCCAGACCAGACCTTTCCAACCCTTTACAACTTCTGACTCACGTCCACAAAAAGCTCTCACAGCTCACAGCAGGTAGGAAACGATCTGGTCATAAAAAATACAATTACAGTCACAACACAGTCAACAACATCGGCAGCCTGCGAGGATCTGTCCTGGGATGTTGCAGAATAGTCTCCGGAAGGCCTCACATTAAATTCGCTGCTTGGTGGTCAAATTAACTGGACAAAAAAACAATATTTAAAGTTAGCCTGAAAGCCAGAGAGAATTAAAATGTAATCGAGCACTCATCGTGAATGTTCACCCATTCCTTCACCTTCAAGTGAACTGAAAGGTCCGGGGTCGAGTCCTAGGCTCGGACGCTTCTCTGTGGTATTGGCATGCACTTCCAATATTTTTCCCCCATAATGTTTTTACTTGCATCCAATTCCCACCCGTCAAGTGTTGCTCCCTATCATATACGACCGCCACCAACCAGGGAGGGGCGTAAGCATGCACATGCCCCCTCCGTGACATGCGACGCTGCCACCTGCCTCTTTACATGCATGTGCATTTGGAGGCAGCCTAACACACTCAAAAAGAAAGCGCTATCCGCCCCCTTTTGTACCAATGAGCTCACAGACGCACATGGATTGGTTGGTGATCGCTGTGAGTGACAGGGAAGTGTATGCCATCCCTCTCTCACGGTAATTTTTATTAGACTTTTATTACACTTATCCCTCTCTCCCATGAGAGCTCGACCAATTAGCTCCCATGGACTCCCGGTTGCAGATGGCTGCGGAATCAACCTGGATTCGAGCTTGTGATCTCGAGGTTGATAGTCACGCACCTTGTTGATGCGCCACTTGGGAGCCCCGCATTTGAATGGGTTTCCCCTGGGTACTCCGGTTTCCTCCCACAGTCCAAAGACATGTACATTAGGCTAACTGGCTTTTCCAAATTGCATCGTAGTGTGAGTGTGAGTGCGGAGTTTTGTGTGTGTGTTGTCCTTCGATGGTCTGGTGAACTGCTCAGGGTGTACACCGCCGTACCACAGTGATGGTTGAAAAAGGCTTCAGCCTCCCTGTGACCATAGTAGGATTAAGGGATTCTAAAAATGAAGTCTAGTTAGCAAACAAAAGCTAAATTATACTGTATTTACCTTTTAGCCTTTCTTTGATGTCTTTTACTTCTCATGTCTAAACCCTTGTTTGCTAAGTGTGACCTCGTCCCAGTCAGTGCCAAGCTCTTACCATGTTGGCTCAGAAATAAAACCCTAAGCAATATGGACATAAATCTAATGAATTTAGCTTGTAATCAGATCCATGTTGGTAAAATAACAACTGTCGGTAATGCTGTTGTGCCTGAAATGATGCTCGAGTACTTAAAGGTGCAGTAGAGAACCATATTCCAGTTCAGGTAAACCCCTCCCAGCACTTCTCTGCAGGTCTACAGGATATAGAGAAGTAAAGCGGGTGACAGTCATAGCCTTTCTGTGTGCTAACTCAGCACCGCTGTGTCTCTCTCTGTTCCAATAAAGCAAGAAAATCAATCGCTTTCAATCCTTCTCATGCTTATCACGTAGAGCATGGAACGTTAGTGCGTCCCTCATGTGACATCCAATTCATTCTGATGGACAGATGGGCAGATCCATAAGTTTTAAAGATTCTGTTGAAGTAAAGGACAGTATGATAGAGAGAGAGAGAGAGAGAGAGAGAGAGAGAGAGAGAGAGAGAGAGAGAGACAGACAGACAGCGAGAGAGAGGGAGAAAGAGAGACAGAGAGAGGGAGGTAGAGAGTGAGAGAGAGAGGGGGGGGAGGGAGAGAGAATGAGAGAGCGAGGGAGAGAGAGGGTGTGTGAGATAGAGAGTGAGAGAGAAAGAAAGTCAGTGTGTGAGAGAGGGAGAGAGAGAGAGAAATAGAGAGTGAGAGAGTGTGTGAGAGAGAGTGGGAGAGAAAGAAAGAAAAAGAGAGAGAGAGAGCAAGAGAGAGTGTTAGAGTGAGTAAAAGAGAGAGAGCGAGAGAGATAAAGAGTGAGAGAGAAAGACAGCGTGTGAGAGAGGAAGAGAGAGTGTTAGAGTGAGTAAAAGAGAGAGAGTGATAGAGAAAGAAAGTGTGTGTGAGAGAGAGAGAGATAGAGAGTGAGAGAGAAAGAGAGGGAGAGAGTGTGTAAGAAAAAGAGAGGGGGAGAGAGAGAGAGAGAGAGAGAGAGAGAGAGAGAGAGAGAGCGTGCACATCGATCCTGATTGCTGATGTGGATGATGCTGATGTGATGTGTGATGAGCCTGATTTTCTCCCCATCAGCACAATGTGCTTTTGCTTGACCTCCTGTAAATGGTGTGATTTTTGTTTTCCATCATGCTGCAGTTCTTCACTTTGCTCCTTCGCTCATTAAACTCATTACAGCTCCTAGTACTCGACTACACCGTCCACATTTACATCATCAGCAACTCTCCAACTGTCTCTCTCCAGCCCATGGGCACTCTCTCACTCACTCTGTCTCTCATTTGTCGTGTGGGACTGGAGCCTATCCCAACCAACACTGGGCAAAGGCAGGGTACACCCTGAACAGCTTGCCAGACCATTGCAGAGCAACACACAACGATTCACACTCAATTTCACACCTAGGGGTGATTGGAAACAGCCAATTAGCCTAATGTGCATGTGTCTGGACTGTGGGAGGAAACCGGAGTATCCAGAGGAAAGCCACACAAGCACGAGAGAACATGCAAACTCCACACTGAAATACCTGGGCACAGGACTCGAACCCAAGACCATCTTGCTGTGAGGCAGACGTGCTGACCACTACCTCGATTGAGTCCAGAACCTCAATTGAATCCCAGCATCAGCGAGGCCATTCCTGTGTAGAGTTTGCATCTTCTCCCTGTGCTTGCATGGTTTTCCTCTGGGTACTCCGGTTTCCTCCGACAGTCCAAACACATGCACGTTACATAAAGTAAATGTTTCAAATTCAGAGTCAGAATCAAAATACTTTATTGATCCTGGAGGAAATTGTGTGCACACAGTTGCTCCATTCCAGTTATAGAACGAAGATAAAAAGTCTAAAATTAGAAATTACAAATATCTATGTAAACAAATATGGTCACAAGCTTTGGGTAGTGACCGAAAGAACAAGATCGCGGATGCAAGCAGCTGAAAAGAGCTTCCTTTGCAGGGTAGCAGGGCTCTCCCTCAGAGACAGGGTGAGAAGCTCGGCCATCCGGGAGAACTGTGTTGAGAGGAGCCAGTTGAGGTGGTTCGGGCATCTGATCAGAACGCCTCCCTGGTGTGTTGTTTTGGGCATGTCCAACCGAGAAGAGATCCCGGGGTCGACCCCGAACATGCTGGAGGGACTATGTCTCTCGGCTGGCCTGGGAACGCCTCGGTGTCCCCCTGAAGAGCTGGAGGAAGTGGCTGGGGAGAGAGGCATCTGGACCTCACTGCTTAGGCAAAAGGGGAGAGGACGGTCCCTTGTTGTGCTCCGGTGTCGCTGACCACCGTGTCCGACACGCAGTGCTGCAGGCGCACATACTGTGGTCTTCCAATCAGGTAGTCCACAATCCAGGACACAAGAGAGGCATCCACCTG
>JBCNYH010000012.1:3323837-3339231 GCA_039654325.1 Tandanus tandanus | reverse complement strand
GTGTGTGTGTGTGTGTGTGTGTGTGTGTGTGTGTGTGCATGTGTGTGTGTGTGTGTGTGTGTGTGTGTGTGTGTGTGCATGTGTGTGTGTGTGTGTGCGTGTGTGTGTGCGTGTGTGTGTGTGTGCACGCGTGTGTGTGTGTGTGTGTGTGTGTGTGCTCTTATGCCTTAATTAAATGTAAATATCAGTGCACAGAGATCAGTTAAATTTCTCTTATGATGAAGATTTTGCAATCGAACACTTTTTATGAGTCATTGAGCTACTGATCTTTACCGAAGGTTGTGTGTGTGTGTGTGTGTGTGTGTGTGTGTGTGTGTGTGTGTAAGTCAGTGCCATTAAAATTGTATTAAATTTGATAAGCCTGAATGGATCCTTCAGTAAGAACACGCTCTCAAAACAAAAAAACTAAAAATTTTATTTTAATGCCCGACTCGGTTTAAAGATTCTGAAGCCTAATGAAAACAATTTATATCAGATTTTTAGAACATTTTTTGAAATTTTAAGATTATTTTCTTGGACCATTACTCACTTATTTGCTGAACCGCTTAATTCTATTATTGTCACAGAGAGACTGGTGCCCATTTCAGCCGACTCTGGCACTCACTCACACCTAGGGGTGATCTGGAACAGCCAGTTGGCCTAATGCGCATGTCTTTGGACTGTGGGAGGAGACCGGAGTACAAGGAGGAAACCCATTCAAGCATGGGGAGAACATGCAAACTCCACAGAGAAACGGCGTGGCCAAGCCCGGGACTTGAACCCAGGCTCTTTTTGCCGTGAGGCGGACGTGCTAACCACTGCGCAACCATGCCGCTCCCTTAATGCTTTTCTTCTCTAGACAAATAATAATAGCCAGGGTGCTAAACATTTTGGAAATGTATTCATTATCTGTACCACTCTTGCTCTTTAGGGCGTGATCACACTGGAGATGCGATAGAAAAGTGACTGTTCGAATGGCAATTCGCGCCTGTCACTTTTCATTCTCAAAATGTTCTTAGATTCGCGGCATCGCATTTTGGTCGCCTGGTTCGTGAACCCATCGCAAAAATTTTTAAACATGTTTGAAATTCTCGCGAATGTCGCAAAACGAGCTCTGACGAGGAATAGTCTCAAACTCTTCTCAAACAGTCGCGAGAAGGTCACAAAGTTTCGCAAATTATTCATTTTTCATTCACAAGGAAAGTCAACAAGTTGGAGACTCTCACACGGAAAGTTTGAGACTTGTTGGCATCCGCTTTATTGCATTTATTTTGCCATCATTCATATTTTATTTGCACTTTGTCCACACTAATAACGCACAAAATAAAAATTGAATGGTTTGAGAACAGGGGGCAGTGGTAGCCCGGTGGTAGGGTGCTGGATTACTGATCCCAAGGTCGAGGGTTCAAGACCCCCAATATCAACAGGTTGTCACTGCTGTCCCCCCAGTGCAGCTAACTAGGTTATCAAAGGCCGCGTTTTATGGCCTCGTCAAAGTTCAGTATCAGAATCAATTCCATTGTTGTTGCTGTTTAATGTACTACTGAACCAACATGTACACTTCACTACAGGACTTCAATATGAAGCATGCGCCAGAATCCTATATAAATGAAACTATTGCGATCTGAACGTCACTACTGTGTTTACGTCAGTATGTGAAGTTCATCACATCTCCATAGTGCTCCAGGTGCTCTCTTTTACCCTGAACACAATCCACAGTTCTGCTAATTGAGCTCGTTAGCATTTGTTCTTTCTGGAACAAATTAAGTAGATCCACTTCATATTACTGGCTTGTTTGAGATTTGAAAACTGTTTCAGAGCCGGAAGCTTCTGGAACAACGGCATTACTGTCTACAATTATGCCAGGTTTTCTTTTTGACATGGATCAAGAGCCTGCTGTCCAAATAAAGAAGCTCCTGCTTTAAAATTGGCACCTTGAAGCCTGACTAAAGCTCACAGCTGAGCATACAGACAAAGAAAATCCTTCTGGAGGAAAGTTTACCTGTCACATAAAAGACAGATTGAGTTTTTTTTTTTTTTAATCCACATTGGTCAGAGCAATGCTTGGAGAAATAAAAATGAGCTATCCAACCCCAAGAACACAGGATCAACTGTTAAGCAACTGTTTAGCACGATGAGCTGTTAAGGCAGTAGTTGCTCAATGGTTAAGGCTCTCGGTTACTCATCAGAATGTCAAGCCCCAGTACCACAATCTCAGCCCACTCTGAGCGAGGGAGTTACAATTTCATGTCACTAGAACTAAGAGACTCAAACCTGTCCCAGCATGGCCATCCCCCATGCACACACAGTGCACTCCATGAAGACATGCCTTGCCAAGGTTGGAGTAGGAGAACATGAGTCGCTTGCACAGAGCACTAATCTCAACACCACTCATCATGTTTGGAATGAACTTGAAGGTCAACTGCCCCAGGTGTCCCCAACTGACATCAGTGTCTGACCTTAATAATGCTCTTGTGAATAAATGATCACAAATGCCCACAGCCTCACTTCAAAATCTAGTAGACAGCCTTCTCAAAAGAGAGAAATTTATTTTCACAGCAAAGAGGAACGAAACCAGGAGTCTAACAATCAAGAAACACATGAGTGTTATGGGCAAGTGAGATACTGGCAGTTGACCACCAGCTAAATTTTTTATGTCCTGGATTAAATTGATATGCTGTATCCAAACACATCCAGTGCGTACCTAATCACATGCAATCTACTAATTTAGCCTTTGGAAGAACAAAAGCCTGGGAAACGGGAGACCACATTTAAAATGTTCTGGGAGTCACAGATTAGTTGGACATTAATTTCAATGGTACTGTTTATGGCGGAGGTATGGGGATGGATTGGGAGAGGGTGCACACAAATGTGCAGTCTACTGTGCATATAATGTTAGTTAGAGAAGCAACAGAACAGAATCCATTGACTAACAGTTATCTTCAACATGACAAAACTTTCTGTGTCTTCCTGGCTCTCTCGTACTCTGATGGAAGTGCCTGAAATATTTACAGGATAATGCTGGTTGACTCCCGGAAGGCGAAAAACTCCATCCAGGGTGAGACCGAGACCTAAGATTAATCTTTTGGAATTGCCATCCTAAAGTCTGGACCTCATCTCTATCAAAAATATGTGGACTGAGCTGAAACGCTGGGTCCGTTTCAGGGAACCAACAAATTTAATTGAACTCTGGCAAGAAGAATATCCATGGTGAAATATCCAACCAGAATTCTGCAAGAATCTTGCTGATGGCAATTAAAAGCATTAGTCTCATTTAGCCAAAATGATTCCCAGTAGACAACAGTAGATTTCCGGGGTTCAGCCGGTATTATCCCATAGGTGCTCTGGGCACTTCCATGGAAATACTTGAGAGTTGAAGAGTTACGTTGTACAAAGGCGTCTTCTTGCAACTGCTCAATAGGATTTCTCCTATCAAGAGTGGAGCACCCTAAGGAGGACATGATGATGATGATGATGATAATGATGATCCAGGTGGAGCCATGATGTGTGGCTTCCAGTGCTGTTCATGTTGAAATCTACCATGAGTTGGTTTTTTTTTATTTTTTGGACTGTTCACCTTGTCGGGCAGCATGATGGTGTAGTGGTTAGCATGTCCACCTCACATCAAGAAGGTCCTGGGTTCAAGTCCTGGGCTCAGGCGTTGCTGTGTAGAGTTTGCATGTTCTTCCTGTGCTTGCCTCCAGGTATGCTGGTTTCCTCCTACAGCCCAACGACAAGCTTATTGGCTGTTCCTAATTGCCACTAGGTGTGAGTGTGTGTGGGCGCCCATATTTGTAACAAAGCGTCTTCAAAATTCGCCAGAATGGCGACAGTCGTATCAGCCCGGGTTTTATTGTTTCGACCCAAGCATAAGGGACATTTAACCAAATATTAGGTGTGAGGAAATCAGGGGAGCAAAAAGTTGTTGTCTTCCTGTAATCTGAAGCCCCTGTAGAATGAATTCCACACCGAACAAAGATACTGTCGCTACACATTACTCACTGGCGCCATGATATTCTGTGTAAACAGCGTTTTTACTCCATTTTTACAGTTTAATCATCGTGCTTGAAGCGGATAAACGCATCCTGTACAAATCAGATTGTCTTGTGTTTGTTTATATTAATAATGCATTTTCAGTGACAGCTCACTGATGTGAATGAATTATTAATGTTTCTTCCAGTCTCACCCGAACCTGACCAATCTTGCAAATCTGATTTGTAACAGAAATCCATGTGATGTGTCTGATATAACAGAGCACATTTATTATTTCTTAGAATACCTGCGGGATTTTATAAATTATGACAGAGAGGTGAAATCATATGTAGAAGAGGAAAGAAAGGAAAAGAAAATGTGAGGCGAAAACAAAAGATTTGTATTGTATGGCGTTTAACATTTTACCTGGACACAATTAAACGCTTTTTGCTGTTGTAAATTTGTTTAATAAATAAAGTTGGATTGAACTTAATTTTTAAGACCGTTGCACCCGGAGTCAGAATTTTTCCAAGAATTTTTTTACATAAACGCATGCAGGCGTTTCAATGCAGTATGTGTTCACATTAGTCTTTCCACACCAAAAACTGAACTGAGCGCAAAGAAAATCAATTTGGGTTCCGCCTTCTTTGGCACAAAAACTTTTCATGTAAAAATAAAATTGATCGACCAATGAAATGAAAGTTTCACTGCTTTGATGAGACACAAAATGATACCATGACAAGCTGGATAAAACAGTCAGTGATCTCAAAAAAGAAAAAAAAAAAAAAAAAAAAAGATTGGACTCAAGTCAGATCGGCGCCATCTTGGTGAGACCACCTTATGAAAAGGTAAAAAAAAATCATTTCACATTAGATGTACTTTACAACCAAAAACACTATGGTCACAGGAAGGCTGGAGCCTATCTCAGCCAGCACTGGGGGAAGGCACGGTACACCCTGAACAACTTGTCAGACCATCCAAGGCCAACACATACATTTACCCTCACATCCACAGGTATTTTGAACAGCCAGTCAGCCTAATGTGGATATCTTTGAACTGTGGGAGGAGACCGGTGTACCCGGGGGAAACCCACACAAGCACATTGAGACATGCTTACCAGACGTGCTAACCACTATGGCAACATGCCACCCTGCTACACAAAAATGTTTCCTTTTCACAACTAATAATATATAAAAATAACTAAAATATTTCAACAAGCATGTTATGAACATTTATAAATTTAAGACATTTAAACCTTAAGCACATGTTCTTCCCGTGCTTGCGTTGGTTTTCTCCTGGTACTCCGGTTTCCTCCCACAGTCTAAAGACATGCACAGTAGGCTAAGTGGCTGTTCCAATTCGCCCCTAGGTGTGGGTGTGAGTGTGAATGGGTCTATGTGTGTTGCCCTGCGATGGTCTGGTGAGCTGTTCAGGGTGAGATGGGCGCCAGCCTCCCCCCGACTCCAATTAGGATTAAGCAGCTTAGAAAATGAATGAATAAACATGAAGCAGTAAAAGTTTTGGGGATTTTGAGCTGTGTAGGCTTCAAACCATACTACTTCGTGCTGAGGTCTCACCAAGATGGCCACCATCTGGCTTCAAACTTAAAATACTTACACATGATCCAAGCCCCCCCTTTTTTTTTTTTTTTTACATTTTTTATTATTTTATTTTTATTGATTGGTGGATTGATTGATTGATTAATTGATTGATTGATTGATTAATATCAGTGCCTCAGGTGTAGCGAAGAGTCCCTGCTATTGTATTGCTGGCATCCTGGAGCCCAGTGGCTTTATTTCACCCATGAACACACAGCACCATGAGCACCCAGAAGCTTTCAGATCAGTTTCATATCACTTCACAGTGAACTTTATCGGCATCACTGGTTTGATAATGTAGCCAAAGCAAATCAATATCAAATTTATACAGGCAAACAATAAACATCAGATAAAGGAATAGGGGAAAAAAAACCCAATAATGACTGAAATACACACTAAACATTATTAGATATTAACTGAGATTAAGAAAATGAAAAGATGTAAACAGTAGGATATGCAGTACTGAATTTATTACAGATTGATATTGATTTATGAAATATTTAAATCCATAGTGTTCGGACTGGATTAGATTAGAGGTGATTAGAGGTTCTGGTACGATGTGTCAGCAGTACGAATTCTTCTCTCATTCATATCACTTATTTGCCTAACTGCTTAATCTTATTAGGGTCACAAAGAGACTGGAGCCCATCCCAGTCGAAACCGGGCAGGGGCGGTGTACACCCTGAACAGCTCGCCAGAACATCCCAGTTAAACACACACACACAACCATTTGCACTCACACTCACACCTAGGGACAATTTGGAACAGCCAATTAGCCAAATTTGCATGTATTTGGACTGTGGGAGGAAACCGGAGTACCCGGAGGAAACCAATGCAAGCAAGGGTAAAACGTGCAGATTCCATACAGAAAGGCCTTTGCCGAGCCAAGAACTCGAACCCAGGACCTTATTGCTGTGAGGTGGACGTGCTAACCTCTACACCTCTTCTTTCATGTTCTTCAGAAAACACAGCTCAGTGATCAGAGAGAAGAAGTTTGGGATGATGGATGTGAATTCTGGTTTCTCTCGAACTCGACTCTTCCTGATGTGCTCTGCTCCAGCAGTGGTGTAAACCAATAGTTTCTTCTTCTGTCCAGCACATCTTTAATTCATTTATCATCACTAGAAGACTTTATACACGACAGACAGTCTGAGGATGAAATAAATGGGGCAGCCACGGCCTAATGGTTAGAGAAAGGTCGCTGGTTCAGGAAAAATGAATGGTGGTAGGGAGTCTGAAGTGGTCTTGAGCAAGGCACTTAACCCTCAACTGCTCTCCGGGTTCGGCGGTGTGGCTGCCCACTGCTCCTGTGGGTGTGCTCACTGTTTACGTGAGAGTGTGTGTGTGTGCTCACTTTGGATGGGTTAAATGCACAGCTAATTTTTCCTTGTGGAAGACTTTTACAATTTCACATCCACCAGAGTTTCACAGTTTGTATTTAGGTTATTAGTTATTTTTTTTAAGGGTGGCACAGTGCCGTATTGATTAGCTAGTCAGCAAGAAGGTCCTGGGTTCGAGTCCCAGACTTGGGCATTTCTGTGTGGAGTTTGCATGTTCTCCCTGTGCCTGCATGGGTTTCCTCTGGATACTACGGTTTCTTCCTACAGTCCAAAAACATGCACATTAGGTTAACTGGCTGTTCCAAATTGCCCCTTGGTGTAAGTGTGAATGGGTGTGTGTTTGCTGGCCCTGTGACGAACTGGCAGGCTGTTAAGGGTGCACCCTGCCTTCTCCCAGAGTCAACTGAGATAAGCTCCAGCCTCCCTGTGACCCTAATAGTAGGATTAAGTGCCACTATGCCACAAAAAAGTTAAATATGTGCACGGTAATAAGGAAGGGCCAGTGGTGTAGTGGTAACGGTGCTGGGCTTATGATCAAGAAGGTTAGAGTTAGGGTTCGAATCCCCATTAGACCCCCACTGTGCTATGACACCTGGGGAAGGTCTTAACCACAAGTGTGCCTCTGTCCACCCAGCAGTATAAATGAGTACTGGGAAGGTAACCTGCGATGGACTAGCATCCCAACGAGGGACAGCCATGGTAATGAGGTGAAGTGCAAACAGATGAGTGTATTAATCAGACTCATGATTCTGGGCAGCTCATGAAATCGAACCATGTTGATTGTAAACACGCATTAGCATCACTGGAATCTGGTGGTCTCTCCCCGTACCCCATCCCAATTATTCTCATTTACAAGAAATGAAAACATAAGGAATGAAACTAATTGGGTTTGTGATAATGCTGAGGTCAGCAAGCTAAAGTGAGTATGATTTCCCATAATGCACTTAAGCAGGAAATTCTACGGCTCAGCAGATGTAGTTACTATGGGGAATTCTCTAAGATAACAGGAAACTGGAAAGTATCTGTTACTGCGCCACGCTCTGAGTCAGCACTGCCGTGAACACTGTAGGAGCAGAAGGGAGGTATACGGACTGTACAAAAGTCTTATGCACCCTTTTTTGTATATTCACTGGCTTTGGATAGAATAAAACAGTTATTCTTTGCACTCTCATGGGACATGCCCGACATCTCCATGCCTTACCAGACTATCAGGTCATTTATCACCTGAGATCATAAATAACACCTTTTGGATCACCTTAGCCACCCTTAATAATATAAAGCTTTATCAGCCACACCTGAAGTCATGCCTGACTCTGTTTAGACAATGCTAAAAACAAATCTATGTATACATGTTATGCAATTGCTTCTGCTAGCATGGTAACACAACACAACACAACACAATCTCACCATATTACATAATTACCAATTTGCACCTCTGTATAACAATGTGTATAATGGTTACAGGTACAGTATAAGAAGGGGAGTAACTCGAACTCATTCATTCATTCATTTTCTAAGACGCTTGATCCTAATTAGGGTTGCAGGGGAAGCTGGCGCCCATCTCAGCCGACTCTCGGTGAGGGCGGGGTACACCCCGGACAGCTCGCCAGGCCATTGCAGGGCAACACAGATACAAGCTTTCACACTCGCACTCACGCCTAGGGGCAATTTGGAACAGCCAATCAGCCTACTGTGCATGTTTTTGGACTGTGGGACGAAACCAGAGTACCAGGAGGAAACCCACGCAAGCACAGGAAGAGCATTCAAACTCCACACAGAGCCTGGGACTCGACCGCTGGACCTTCTTGCTGTGAGGCGGACGTGCTAACCACTGCGCCACGGTGCGACCCTTAACTCGTAACGTTTATTATAAATACTTTGACCCCAAATTCTGAATGTTGTTGAGATCAGATTAGCTACTAACCCAACAGGAAGTCGGGTTTCCGTGGAGTTTGTCTGCAGTGCTTTGATTCAGTTTGTCACTACACTTCCAGGAGCAGAAATAATTTATGAAGGACTATCTGAATCATTTATGTAAAGTTGCTTCCTTACAGCGCTCCATTTTGCAGCCTGGGGTTTTTGTCTCTTCAACGTGTTCCAGCCTGTGGGCAGCGTTCAGTCCCTTACATGATCCACAGCCCTCCTTTTTCCACTGTCTTTTTTTTTTTTTTTTGTGAAGAGAACAGAAATGTCCTCCAAGGGACAGATTTGTCAGTGTAATAATAGGAAATGTGCAGAAATGGAAGGCAAGAAGAGATAAAATCTGTGGTAGCTCATTGCTTTAGTAGAACATCACTCACATTTAAGCCGGTGTTACACGGTCAGCTTGCGCTGACTTTCTGTGTAGCACTCATTCGCTCATCTACCGGACCACCTAATCCTATTAAGGTCTTATTAAGGTCGCAGGGCCGACAGTGGGCGAAGACTGGGCGGGGTACACCCTTAACAGCTCACAAGTCCATCGCCAGTATAAAACACACAACCATTCACACCTAGGGGTGATTTGGAACAGCCAATTAGTCTAATGTGCATGTCTTTGGATTGTGGGAGGAAACTGGAGCAGCTGGAGGAAACCCACGCAAGAGCAAGGAGAACATGCAAACTCTGCACAGAAATTCCAGGAATCGAACCCAGGACCTTCTTGCCATGAGGCTGATGTGCTACCCACTACACCATCATGCTGCCCTTGCTTCATTTACCAATTGCTTTGTTTTTTTATATACTACATGGGAATGGTGAGATCTGATTGGTCTGGTTCACCATCTCTACCGTTCACCTGTCAGTTAGGGGGTGATCACACTAAAGGCAACTGATGTGAATTGCAATCCGTGGCTGTCGCCTCTCATTCTCAAAATGTTCTCAAATTTGTCGCGTGACATTCACAGCATCGCATTTTGGTCGCCTGGTTCACAAACTCATCGCAAAAATTTTTAAACATGTTTGAAATTTCCGCAAATGTCGCAAAACGAAACGCTGACGCAGAATACTCTCAAACTCTTCTCAAACAGTCTGCACGTTTTGTTTTTCTTTCGCAAGGAAAAGCGACAAGTCGGAGACTTCCATGCGGAAAGTTTGTAAAAAGTTTGCGACTTGCTGGCATCCGCCATTTTCAGTGTATTTTGTCATCATTCGTACTTTTTTTTTTTCATATTTTTGCTAGCATTAATAACGTGGGAATCAAAAGCGAATGGTTTGACAACAAGATGCTAACAGAACGCCACTGATTTACAACAGGAAATTAGTTTGTTTGTTTTTTCACAAACCAATCACAAAAATTGTCACGCAACCGTCTCGCGACTTTTTCCACGATATATGTATTTAAGCCGCAAAATATCCGCTTGCATGCGGAGTTGCAAAACATGTTGACGTGAATTAAAAAAATCGCCCAAAAAATCAATTCGCGTCAGTCACTTTTCTATCGCACCTCTAGTGTAATCACGCCTCTAGGATAACCTCAAGTCTCCATGGCAACCGGGACAATTAAGTGGTAACAATGTTCCGCGCACCCGAAATAGTAATTGTAATTGGCAGTTGATCGTGTAATGACGGTTTTATGTGAGGAAATGAAATAATATGTGCAGTATTTTATTATTGGTGATGATTTCAGCTGGTATAATTCTATATATTTTTTGTGTGTGTACTCTTGTGGAGAATTTCTAGTTTATTACTTCATTACTTAAGTGTCATTGAGATTAAACTCATGTCCTCTTGCTTTTTCAGGAAGACAGACTTTTAACAACTTAAATTATCACCAGGTGGCACGGTGGTGCAGTGCACGTCCGCCTCACAGCAAGAAGGTCCTGGGTTTGATTCCCGGGCTCGACCGTTTCTGCATGTTCTCCTTGTGCTTGCGTGGGTTTTTCCTCTGGGTACTCCGCTTTCCTCCTACCGACCAAAAAAATGCACAGTAGGCTGATTAGCTGTTCCAAATCGCCCCTTGGTGTGAGAGTGAATGGTTGTGAGTGTGTTGGCCCTGCGATGGCCTGGCGAGCTGTTCAGGGTGTACCCCACCCTCGTCCAGAGTCGGCTGAGATGGGCGCCAGCCTCCCGCGACCCTAATTAGGATTAAGCGGCTTTGAAAGTAAATGAATGAATGAAATTATTACCAACAGTGAAACACTTTACATTCCATTTCGAACGGAAACTTCCTCCCATTATTCCACAATAATTTCCTGACAAAAATCTTCCACATGGCCCCACATTTCTGAGTGACCTTGCACATATTGGAAATGTCACCTAATGTATCTTGTAATAAGATGTCAGTCCATGAGAGTTTTCCGTTATTAAAATATAAAAAGTCCACTCGTGATGTGTGAAGCTCACAGGACGCCGACACGGGCTTCTTATTCCGCTCCTCGCGTCTCGGCTGGGGTGGAAATGACTGTTTGTTCTGGCTATGTTAATATTTGCTAACGTCCGGGGAGCAGTACAGACGCTAAAGCGGTTCTGTGCCGAGAGATAAATGAAAACAATATGGAGAAAACGGAGACTTTCATTGTGTGACATTATGTTCAGTTGAAGTGCTGGAGAAGCAGACAGGAGAACATGATCAACAAGATTTAAAATATAAACATCAGCAGAAAAGTACTATCACGAGAAACCGTGAGATGAGAGGAAATCAAAGTGCGAAATCGGATAAAGAGATAAAAATCGTTTCTATATTCTGATGGATTTTAATGAATAGAGTGCAGCGTAACCAGAGAGAGTAAAACAGGAAGATTGGTTCGGATTTAAAGTTGATAGAATACACGGGTTACTACACCCTCACTCACTCACTCATTTGCTGAACTGCTTAAACCTACTACGGTCGCAGGGAGGGTGGAGAGCGAGGGCGGGGTACATCCTGAACAGCTCACCGGGCCATTGCAGGGCCAATAAACACTCACGATCATTCAAACTCACACCTAGGGGTGATTTGGAACAGCCAGTTATCCTACTGTGCATGCTTTTGCAGTGTGGGAGAAAACCGGAATGACCGGAGGAAACCCACGCAAGCACAGGGAGAACATGCAAACTTCACACAGCAAAGCCCGCGCCTGGGACTCGAACCCAGGCCTTCTTGCGGTGAGGTGGACATGCTAACCACTGTACCACTGTACTGCCCCACCTTTGAGGTTTTTACTTATTTAAATTTAAACTGTGACTTGTTTTTAAATTATTTTGTGTTTACACTCAGTGTTCTATGTAATGCCATTTCAGTGCATACTTTCTAAAGCAATTAACTAATGCTGACCCCCTCCTTCCACAACCCCCGGCTTTTACTCCCACTCTCACCGGGTTCTGCTCTAATAGATGTTTCTGCTGGCTCTCTTCACTCCATTCAGTCACGGCTCTTCATGCTGACTTAATAAACTGAATGGGGGAGAGAGTGTAGCCTGGAGTGAAGAGCGACTCGAATGGAAACAAATCAGCCTCGGCTCTGAATCTGTTCAGCTGGAACTCGGCCACATCCAGCCTGTGATGTGTCTTTTAAAAGGAGCTTGTTCGGCAGGGAGCTGAAGTGGCATGAGGTCGGTCGGTAGATGGGATTTAATCCAGTACAGGGTGAGGGTGTACGCCAATTACTTGCTCACTGTGTGGAGTTGGCAAAGAATATAGCAAGAGACTTTAATCATGGCAGTCCCTCTAACTAGCCAGCAGTCTGGAACCACCTGATATGAACTCTGCTTTTTTTTCTTTCTATTTTAATTACACAATGTAATCTTAGCAATATATATTAGCCTTTTGCCTGTGTTCTCCCTCTCTCTCTCTCTCTCTCTCTCTCTCTCTCTCTCTCTCTCACTCACTTAGTACTGTCAGTTTTACATTCATAGACCCTTCCCTGATAACATGGTTATGTGATAAACATGTGGAAGAAACGTCATCGATGACGTTGTAGTCAATCATCATGAATTTCACATCATTTTGCACCCTCGAGTCACGTGGTCAACACGTCACTGATTTCCACTAAATGACGACTTTGCAACTATTGATGACGTCTTTTCCACGGGTATCGGGGCCATTTGACAACCAGTTTATCACGTCTTCAGTGAGCAGTTTCTAACCATTATCGACCAATTTTAACGTGTTTCTAACCACCTTACAACCAACATACAAGTGTGCTGGTGACTAGTTTTCAACCACATTTTAATCTTTCCACTTTTTGGTATCTTCAATTGACTTTTTCTACATGTTGTCAATGTGGTTAATCTGCTTCATGCATGGGGCCACAACATTTTAACAACAGTACTAAACTTCAGAAGAAGTCCATGTTGCATAATACTCGCATGCAGTTAAAATGTAATGTACTAGTTGGTTATAACAAGGTTCACTTCTAAAGTCATGGCAACGCTCCTGCCTTGTGCAAAGTCCAGTATTGTGTGTCCCGTCACAATCAAGCGAAATTTGAATGAACTAAACTTTTAAGCAATAAAATATACAACTCTGTATAATAAACAAGTAAACAATGCAACTGATTGACTACCCTGCAAAAAATGTTCTATAAATAGTTCTATAGAAAAAAAATACATAGAAGTTCTATAGAAAAATTAAACCTTGTTTAATAGAAAAAAGTTCTATAAAAAATGTTCTATAGAAACATTGTGAAACATTACCAGCAGCTATATAGCCATGAAAAACAGATTTTTTGAAACAGAATCAGTTTTATTGGCTGTTTATTTTCTTAAAAAGTCGAAAACTTGAGTCGAGGCAACTGGACTTCTTTTTGTGGGTTTTGAAGATGTTTGTTGTTTAGTTTCTCCTGTGTACAGGTGTGAGCGCTCCTCGCTGCACTGGAGTGCATACACAACGCCGCTCAGCTTCTCTTTGGAAGTTTTGTCCTTGGGGTGAACCAGTCTTTGTCTGAGGGTGGTGTTAGGTTTGAAATTTACTGGAATGTCATGTTTAGAGAAAATCCTTCAGAGTTTCTCAGACACTCCTGCCACATATGGAATGACAACATTTTTGTCCCCGCTCTTCTTCTCCTCTCTGTTGGATGCCGTGTTGTTACTTCTGGATTTCTTTGCTGATTTGACAAAGGCCCAGTTTGGAAATCCACAGGTTTGCAGAGCTTTCTTGACATGTTTTTGTACTTTTTCTTTTTCCTTTGTCTTGGTGGGAAGACTTTCAGCCCGAGTTCTGATGACGGACAGTTTGTGTTGCACTGGGTGGTGTGAATCAAAAAGCAGGTACTGGTCAGTGTGTGTTGGTTTCCTGTACACTTCAATGCTGAGACTTCCATCCTCCTCCATGTGTACAGCACAGTCCAAAAAAGGAAACTTTTTGTGTGCATCTTCTCTGGTGAACCTGATGTTGCTGTCCACTGAGTTAATGTGCTCGGTGAAGTCCTCCACTTCCTGGGTTTGGATTTTCACCCATGTGTCATCCACGTATCTAAACCAATGGCTCAGAGTTGTTTCCTTGTAGGAGTTGAGTGCTCTGCTTTCTACTTCCTCCATGTAGAGGTTCGCAACAATGGGTGATACTGGAGAACCCATGGCACATCCATGTTTTTGTTTGTAGAAACCTTTTTTATATTTAAAGTAGGTGGTGGAAAGGCAGAGGTCCAGCAGGTCGCAGATCTGGTGTGAAGTGAACCTGGTCCAGTTGCCTCGAATCAAGCTTTTTAAGATTACCATGACCTGGATGACTGAGAATCTACACCAACGTAGTGACTCTGGTTCTACTTCACTCACTGTACAGACAAACATTTAGGTTAGGCGTATACAAAAGTTAAGGCAAATAAGTATAAATATAAAGTGAAGAAATAAACTGTAAGGGATATGTGCAAAAATGCATATAGTGACGATGTAATATAAAATTTACAGAATAGTGCAAAAAATGTCATTGAGATTAAGATCGAGTACAAACCAGTGTTGGTCTTGTACCCCAATGGAAGGGGCTGGTGATGATCATCCCGTGGATGTTCCTCAGTCATATACATGTGAGGCCGCGTTTGGTTCTTTCCTTTTTTTTTGTTCAGTTCAGTTTCCATCTGACCTAAATATAATGCAGATATGATATTAAATATTAAATTGGTCAGGTAGTGTACCATGACTGTGGCTCTATAATCCTAAAATTCAACAATGAGTTTATACTGAAATGCTATCTTTTTTTTTTTTTATAAAGTTCAAGCAACTCACCATCTATTATGATCAAATTTCGTAGGGAAGCATTTTTCTTTCTCAACTCCAAAGCTTCTTTTCTGAGAGCCTCTATTCAATGTCAAAAACATTCCTTTTCTGTTTTCTTTATAATGTAGAAGCTTATACCTAGGTCCCACTGGAGAAAAGTCATCGGCGATGTGGAAATAGACAAATTTTCTCCCAATGGCTCGCAATGTCGCCAATTTTTGTTGCAAAATTCGTGAGCGGAAGTTAAATTTGACTTAATATGCATTGGCGATGTTCCTGCGAACGTACACAGATGCTTCGGGTATTTTATTTCTTGACCTTGTTGTTTATGATCCAGCTCGCCCACTTAGATCAAAAGGTGCAGGCTGCTTAGTGATACCTCGAATACTGAGGA
>JBCNYH010000012.1:3278153-3295754 GCA_039654325.1 Tandanus tandanus | reverse complement strand
GAGAGAGAGAGAGAGAGAGAGAGAGAGAGAGGGGGGGGAGAGAGAGAGAGAGAGAGAGAGAGAGCAAGAAAGAGAGAGAGAGAGCAAGAAAAAGATAGAGAGTGCAAGAATGAGAGAAAGTGAGAGAGAGAAAGCGAGAGAGAGAGAGAGAGTAAGCAAAAAATAGAGAGAAGGAGAGAGAATGAGAGAGCAAGAAAGAGAGAGTGAGATAGAGTGAGAGACAGTGCAAGAACAAGAGAGAAAGAGAGAGACAGCGAGAGAGAGAGAAAGAGAGAGAAAGAGAGATAGAAGGAGAGAGAGAGAGAGAGAGAGAGAGAGAGAGAGAGAGAGAGAGAGAAGGAACAAGCTCCCTTGCAGTACAATATTATATTACAGAAATAAATTACATTTACTGCTGCTGCATATTGTATATAATTCCAGAACAAATTAAGAGCTTGCGGTAAGGAAACTGTACCGATCCTCTAGAGGGAAAGTAAAGAGTCTGCATTTACTCTGCCTGCCATCCACTGCTGATTCACTGGTTACTTCTAACACTGAAACGATATCCAGGGAGAAGTTAGGTGTATTCAGAGTTAGGTTATGCATGTTTACTCTAAGTTCATTGTTTAGGCATCAGGCAGTTTACCCTCACTGACTTATACACAGAACCGGTTAATCCGATTAGAGTTGTGGGTGAAGGCGAGGTACACCCTAGGGGCAATTTGCAGATTAGCCTAATGTGCATGTCTTTGGACTCATTCATTCATTCATTCATTTTTTACACTGCTTAATCCTAATTAGGGTCGCAGGAAGGCTGGCGCCCATCTCAGCAGACTCAGGGCGAGGGCGGGGTACACCCTGGAAAGCTTGCCAGGCCATCGCAGGGCCAACACAAACACAACTATTCACACTCACACATAGGGGTGATTTGGAACAGCCAACTGTGCATGTTTTTTAGACTGTGGGAGGAAACCGGAGTACCTGGGGGGAAACCTACACAATCACAGGGTGAACATGCAAACTCCACACAGAAACGCCCCGAGCCCGGGAATCGAACCTGGGACCTTCTTGCTTTGAAGCGGACCTGCTAACCACCATGCCACCCCTGCTTATTATTATATGTTAATAATTCATACACTGAGTCAATAAATGTGCACAAAGCTTGCGGAACACATTATCGTGTTATTATTATTATTATTATTATTATTATTATTATTATCATTATTATTATTATCATCACTAGTAATAATATTGTTATTATTATTGTTGTTGTTATTATTATTGTTGTTGTTGTTGTTGTTGTTGTTGTTATTATCTTTATTATTATTATTATTATTATATTTATTATTTACATGTATGTATTACATGATCTTGCCTGCATCATGTCTTCATCAGTTTTCTTATCACACACAAAGCACTAAACAATAAACACATTCGTCATCTTTGGACCAATTTTGTGACGACAAATCTGTGTCGGCCAGAGCGGCTGCTGCTGTTTAAAAGCCGATTCTGAAGCGAGCTGGATAATGACTCATGTCATTAACTCCTTCTGGAGCTGCGTGTTTGTGACTGATTTATCGCAGTACTTTAACAAACAGTATAAAAATAACCTCAAAATAACCTGTTTTTCCCCTAAAGGCTGTAACCGAAACATGGTAGTGCTTGGTTTCTGAATCCAAAGTCAGCATGCAAACACACTTTACTAAGAGAACGATGGATGGATTAATGGATAAAAGGATTAATGGACTGATGGTTGAACAGATGGATAAATGATGGTTAAAAAATAGATGAATCAAGAAACTGATGGATGGATGGATGGATGGATGGATGGATGGATGGATGATTGTGTGGATGGAAAGATGGATGGATAGAAACAGATGGATGAATGTAGAAATGAATGGATGGAGGTATGGATGGATGAATGGATGGATGGATGGATGGAAGTACGAATGAGTGGATGGGTAGATGGATGGATAGTAAAAGAATTAATGGACTAAGGGTTAAACAGATGGATGAATGTAGAAATGAATGGATGGATGGATAGATGACAGTGGATGGGTAGATGGATGGATAAAGGAATTAATGGACTGATGGTTAAACAGATGGGTGATTGGACAAATGAATGAATAGATATAAGATTGAACAGGTGGATGAATGAAGGAATGTATGGATGGATGGATGGATGGATGGATGGATGGAAAAACAGCTGGATACATTATATACTGTCCCAACATCCCCCATCATTTAGTGTTTTCAGGTACTGCAAGCTCAACTGACCAAAACTCAACGAGAAATGACCTGGTGTAATATTTGTTTGTTTGATTGTTTGTTCAATTATTCATTTGCTCATTTGTTTGTTTATCTGTGTCACCTTGGTTCGTCACCTGGGGTGCACCCTGAACAGCTCGCCAGACCATCACAGGACCAACACACGCAGCCACTCATATCCACACCTACAGGCAATCTGGAACAGCTTGGAATTAGCTGGAATTAGCCTAATGTGCATGTCTTTGGACTGAAGGAGGAAACCACAGTACCCGGAGGAAACGCAAACTCCACACAGAAATGGCCTCGCCGAGCCCGGGACTTGAACCCAGGACCTCCTTGCTGTGAGGCGGACGTACCAACCGCTACACCATCGTGCCGCCCCGTTCAGTGCTCATCGGAGTTATAATGAACCCATGGCATCGTTTTTATACTTTAATTTTTATAATAAATGTTTTAATAAATGTTTATTTCTATGTGCTTAAACAAGGATAGTTATAACACTATTTGAGGATGTTTTATGATTTGGGGCGGCACGGTGGCGCAGTGGTCAGCACGTCCACCTCACAGCAAGAAGGTCCTGGGTTCGAGTCCCAGACTCGGGGGGTTTCTGTGTGGAGTTTGCATGTTTTCTCGGTGCTTGTGTGGGTTTCCTCCGGGTACTCTGGTTTCCTCCGACAGTCCAAAAGCATGACCAGTAGGCTGATCGGCTGTTTCAAATCGCCCCTAGGTGTGAGTGTGAGTGTGAATGGTTGTGTGTATGTTGGCCCTGTGATGGCCTGGCGAGCTGTTCAGGGTGTACCCCGCCCTCGCCCAGAGTCAGCTGAGGCAGACGCCAGCCTCCCCGCGACCCTAATAAAAGATAAAGTGATTCAGAAAATGATTATGTGTAGTGTTCATAATACATTACAACATTAGTAACATTAGATATTGTTGTTTTTTTACTCTTCCTGTTTTTCTCCAGCTGAATAATGCCTGTAAGATTACTATGAAAACAGTACGCTGCAAAGCACTGCAGACTTTATTAAAAAAAAAAATGTCCAAATGGTACAAGTACAATATGAGAGCAATGTCGTGGATGAGATTTACACTCAGCTGCCTTTTCCCTTCAGCTGTCTTGCAGATAGCAGTGTATATAAATATCTAAATATTTGTGCAGCCCAGTCATCAGCAGTGCATAATATATATATATGGTCTCAGGCTGAGTGATGAGCACATACTATTTGTAATGTTATTTGCATTACGTTGGCAAATAACAGCTGTAATGAGTTTTCTGCCAATCTTGTGCACAGATTGTGTTCCTCTGACTCGGGGTCTGATAAATATTCTCAACAGCACCTCGCGTCTCACCTCATGAATAAAACGACAGGATTTCAAATGCCCCTTTGCCACACTGCGGTTTCCCTTTTTTGCTTAAAAAAAAGGTGTTAAACTGGAGGTGAGACTATCCCATGATTACTGTTCAGTACGAGGGGCGCTCAGGTTTTATTTCTAATTGTCTCGGTGATATGCTGCGTGTCCTGGAAACCTTTCTGGAGTTGGGAAATGAACATGAACACCGAATGAACAGGGATATGGAGTCCCTGGGGACGAGCTAATCAGTACATTGATAGACCACTTTCACAAAAATTTCACACGGCAGGATCCATGTGTGATGCGCATCGAGCCCTGAGGATCATACGATCGTGAAGAAGTGCATACAACAGGTGTAACAGTGAACAGCTTCAGGGAGACTGACTACTGAATACTGAACTCTGAATATGGATAAATATTCCCTCTGAGACTCTGAGCGAAGGCGGGGTACACCCTGAACAGCTCGCCAGACTATCACAATGCCAACACACATAAAACCATTCACACTCACTCTCACACCTAGCGGCAATTTGGAACAGCTAGTTAGCCTACCGTGCATGTCTTTGGACTGTAGGAGGAAACCGGAGTACCCCGAGGAAACCCACGCAAGCACATGGAGAACATGCAAACACAGAAACACCCGAGCCCGGGACTCGAACCCTGGACCTTCTTGCTGTGAGGCAGATATGGTAGATACTATGCCACCGTGCCACAAATACATGCAAATTAGACTGATCTAAGTCTACTTTATAAACGTGGCTACAGTACAAGGCAAAGTCAAAATGATCAAATATCAGAATGAGCGGCGACAAAAAACAAGACAAAAAGTGTGTCATACTCACCAGATTACTGTTTCATGGTCAACTAATCTCTACACGTTTATATGAATGTTTGAGATTGTTGTCTTTCAGATATATATATATATATATATACACAGCACCCTCCACAATTATTGGCACCCCTGGTAAAAATGTGTTAAAAGCCATAAATTAAATTAATCTTTTATTGTACGAGTCTAATATCACTCTGAAATTTTTAGAAAAGTCTGACCTTTAACTCAAGTTTATTAAAAAAAAAAAAAAAAAACCCAAAACAAAACCAAAGTACACATCTTAATCACGGCTGCCAATAATTGTGTAGGGTGCTGTTTATATATATATATATATATAAATCCATGGCCAGAAATTGACATTTCTCACAGGTCGTCTAATAAAATTGGGATTATATATCCCATAGCTTTACATTTGGGGATTAAAATTTTAATTACCTCTGGCATGGAAACCCTTCATCAGCATCCTTCAGAAACGATTCTTCCATCTGACGAGGATACACACAACTAAGCAGCAATTATTATAGACAAACACATTTGCATATTTGCTGAGGAGTATCGCTGACATAAAGAATCAATAGTACCAGAGAGGTGGTGTTTAAAGAGCTAACACCAAACTATAGCTTCTAATGAATAGATATTTAACCTGTGGGAAGATTCGCAAGTCTCGGGGGCCTGTTTTATTAACTACCTGTGAGTGGAAAAACATCCAGAATGTACCAGCTACTTTAAAAGGGTTGCTTCTTCCACTCGCGCAAATAACCACATGTTCATACCATTAGAAATACAAAAGGACCAATTTTTTATTTTTTTTTATCTGAATGAAGTTAAGTCTAAGTTAAGTCTAAAGTTAAGTCTATGAATTAGCAGGCGGCACGGTGGTGTGGTGGTTAGCACATCCTTCTCACGGCAGAAAGGTCCTGGGTTTGAGTCCTGGACTCGGGCGTTTCTGTGTGGAGATTGCATGTTCTCCCCATACTTGTGTGTGTTTCCTCTGGGTACTTAGGTTTCCTCCTACAGTGCAAAAACGTTCACACATTAGCCTTAATGGCTGTTTCAAATTGCCCAAAGGGTGTGTATGTGAGTGTAAACGGTTGTTATGTTGGCCCTGTGATGGTCTGGTGAGCTGTTCAGGGTGTACCCTGCATTCGCTCAGAGTCGGCTGAGATGGGCGCCAGCCTCCCCGCGACCCTAATTAGGATTAAGTGGCTTAGAAAATGAATAAATGGATGCAACTACGCAGCTTTAAAACCCACCTCACCCAAAAACCTACGTCCATCCCTTCAGTCATAGCGCCGCTGAATTCCCTCTCTCACTCACTCATTTGCCGAACCACTTAATCCTACTAGGGTCATGGGGAGGTTAAGCCTATTCCAGGTGACGCTGGGTAAAGGCATGGCTAACCCTGAACGGCTCGCTAGACCATCGCAGAGCCAACCACTTACACTCACGCTCACACCTAGTGTCAAAATAGAACAACCTATTAGCCTAACATGCAGGTGTATGGACTGTGGAGCAAGGGGGGAACACACAATCTCCACACAGAAATGCCTGACCCGGGAATTGAACTCAGGACCTTCTTGGTGTGAGGCAGACCACTACGCCACCACATAAACTTCCCAACAACAACAAAGAATCGCAGGTTGTTTGTAAAAGTGCTTTACATGGCGGATATTTTTCTCCATGTTAGACCTGATGTAATCAAAGCAACAGAGGGTTTTATGTTTTCGCTCAAGGGTCAGACAGATGCTATCTACCGGTCTTCGGATTAAAGCTCGTAAACATCTAATGGCTATCTCAGAGGTTTAACCAAACCACTGCTGCACTTAAAGCCTTAACAACATGTGAAATACTCCATCTGTCAGTGCGAACCCATTTCCCCACATCATGAATAGCCTATAGTGTGAAAGCTGACTATCACTGCTGTTAAGAAAATGGACCTGGTGTAGTTTCTTTGGTTCAGTCCTGAAAAAAAGACTCGCTGTCTTTAGACAACCTGTATCATGTGTGAGACTCATTCAAGTAACTTGTGAGTAATCTGCTGCTAAAAAGAACATCCAGCACAAATAAATGTGCCACACATTGAAGGCGTTGCACTTGACGAACTCTCTGTGATTAAATTGTGATAGCCAATCAACATAGAGCACAACAAACACGCACGGCAAGCGATTCAGATCACTGAATATCATTTCCGGTAAACTGCTCCCGCGGTGTATAAAGTAACATCTGGAGGCAAGCTGTTTCAAGACACAGGATGCTAACGGCTCTCGGGTTGGCATGAGGACAATACCATAAATTCATCATTCAACACCTGTTCACGTCTGAATGATCAGGATCGTATATACTCCCTGGATTACTCCTTGTTTTTTCCTTTCCAGTCATTCTATACATCCTTGAGATGTTCTGCTGATTTGGATGGTTAGTAAAGAGCTCATACTATATCCAGTCATCCACTCACACCTCACGACTCTGACGGTATGCCTGGATTAGTTCCTTTCTTACTATGATTTCATGTGGATACACTATAAAAACTACCCCCGCACAATGTTCTATTTCTCATCCACATGAAGCATCGAAACAGATTAAAGTATTGAGCTCTAATTCTTTAATATGTCTGGAGTTGTTATTTTTAGATCTCTTTCTCCTGTAGTCAGTCGATGCGACTAGGACTGTTCTAAAGTTCTAGATTTGGGGGTGACGATGTTTCTCCAAGTGGCACTGTTGTTCATCTTCTGAATCCAGACACTGTGGTCTATACCACGCCACTTCATGCATTGTTTCCCTAAGCGACGCTCGAGCCAGTATTAGGATTCCTCTTCTTATCCATTTCTGTAGAATTGCATGCAAAAGTGTTGAAGTAATACTGGCTTTTGCATTACCAGGATCCCTCCCTCGGCAGGGCATAAATGTGGTCCAGCAGGCAAGAACTGGTCAGGACAAGCTGGCACTTCTGCCACTCTGCAGCGGCTGGCCCAGGGATAGTAATCTATCTGTCTACCATCCCCGTTGAGTGCTGCTACGGGGCACTAACTGGCAGTGGTGGCTTAGTGGTTAAGGTTATGTTTTACTGATCCAAAAGTCAGTGATTCAATCCTTACTATCACCACTGTTGGACCCTTGAGCAAGGCCCTTAACCCTCAGTTGTATGAAAATGATAATTATAAGTCGCTCTGGATAAGAGCGTCTGCCAAATGCTGTAAATGTAAGTGGTCCGTCATTACCTTTGGCAAATATTATTTTTTTGTTCTGTCAGGACGCCTAGTTTCACCCTCCACACCGGCAGCCCGACCCATGATACAGTAACCCTGTAAGTTGTGATTATAATAAAAATAGCATTATTAGCATCATTCCTACATTTTATAATATTAATCAGAATCAGAATACTTTAATGATCCCGGAGGAAATTGTGTATTTTTTGAGGAGTTGTGAGGATTATTATGACAGATAAAAAAAAAAAATAGCCGGTTGGAAAAGGCAGCTGTTTCACACTGGCGGGAGTCGGAAATCATGAGAATAGGACATGAATCCATCAGTTCATACAAGGCAAGTTACGGCAATAATAACAGTGTACAGATATTTATTCGTTCATTTTCTAACCAGCTTCATCCTGATTAGGGTCGCGGGGAGGCTGCGTCCATCTCAGCCAACTCTGGGCACGGGCGGGGTACACCCTGAACAGCTCGCAAGACCATCGCAGAGCAACACAGATACAACCATTCACACTCACACTCACACCTTGGTGTGATTTGGAACAGCCAATCAGACAACTGTGCATATTTTTGGACCGTAGGAGGAAACCGGAGTACCAAGAGGAAACCCACTCAAGCACGGGGAGAACATGCAAACTCCACACAAATATGCCCCGTGCCCAGGAATCGAACCTGGGGCCTTTTTGCTGTGAGGCGGACGTGCTAACCACTACGCCACAGTGCAACCCTAAAATATGTGTGGATGTATGTATAAAATTTTATACTAAAAATAAAATATAAAATTTGCAGTCTGCTAACTTCCATTTGATAGTTTGCATTAGCCAGTTTAAAAAGGCTGCTGTTCCACCCTAGTTGGAGTGTGAAATCCTGAAATTAGGACATGAATCCATCAGTTCATACAAGGCAAGTTAATGGCAATAATAACAGTATAGAGATATTAGACTAACAACTCAGATATAATGTAGTGAACCTCTAAATAAAATAAAACTTGGCACATCTACAGTTCATACACGATTCTGTTTACATACATTAAAACAAAAGTACGCTTGTATAAATAAAAGAAAGAATACCACGCCATGTCATTTCGCATTACAATGTCACCCCTCTGTGTGCGGAGTTATTCCTGGTTTTACTCTCTAAATGAAAAAGGCTCATGAAACATAGCATGATTTAATAGAAGCAATCATAAACTATGCATGGCAGCTTTTATTAAGTTTGGGTTTAATATCCTTTTAAGTACAGTGTAAATTACACTTTTTTTTTTGCATGTTTTATGTCCTTTATGGCTTGTGGGTTGAAACCACTACAGCTTTTGGAATCACAAGCTGTTAATATTAACATGCTTGAGGGAAAGCACCAACTGTTCCTTTTGCTATAATTCACCAGTCAGTATATCACCTCACGATGAAGATAGCAACTGCTACAGTTCGGTCCTTCAGAGCTGGAAGTGCCTTCATTTGCATTAACCTAGACTTCTGGTTACTTGGATTTGATCCAATTCATAAACCGCATGACTGCATTATGGCTTTTATTTTCCATGACCCACTGGTTGGGAGTTTTTCATTATCTGGAATGCATAAACGCTTTTCTCAGGAGACTGAAAGACCCTTTTGTGGTTGTAATGAATCATCTTTTGCATCTCCAACACATAATATTCTATTACCGTCGCTCGAGTATTCCAAACATTGCTGTTCGGTTCGAGCTGAATTCATTATCTGCTCGTGTTAATCATGCTAAAAAGCAATCAAGCACTTCATCCTGTCTCGTTCAGAACAGGCGACAAGGAGAGCGCTGACCCTGATGTCAGATTTAGCAGAGCAATCACTTTCTTTCATTTTAAGACGTGGAAAAATTCACCATCGCTCCTCATCACACCTGCTAATTGGACGTGATTAAATTATTGAAAAAATAACAGCATGAAACTGCTGTAACTCACATAAATGTTGATCTAATTCACAATATTAGCTCAATACAATCATCCAGCACATTTTAATCATTCATTTTACATACACCGCTGTGCATTCAACAGCCTTTGATTGGATCATTTCTGCAGTGATTCATTTTTCAGCTGCAATATGTTATTTATCCTTAAGTGATGCAGTGAGGGGCGGCACGGTAGTGCAGTGGGTAGCACATCTGCCTCACAGCAAGAAGGTCCTGGGTTCGGTGTGTTTCTGTGTGGAGTTTGCATGTCCTCCCTGTGCTTGCGTGGGTTTTCTCGGGGTACTCCAGTTTCCTCCCGCAGTCCAAAAACATGCACAGAAGGCTAATTTGCTGTTCCAAATTGCCCCAGGTGTGGTTATGTGTGTGGTGTCCCTGCAATGGCCTCGTGAGCTGTCCAAGGTGTTTTCCCCCGCCTTCGCCCAGAGTCGGCTGAGATGGGCTCCAGCCTCCCCCTGACCCTAATTAGAATTAAGCGACTTAGAAAATGGATAAATGAATGAATTAATTCTTACCCCATCTGCATCAAAATCTGCCTTTATTGAGGGAATGTATGACCGATTGTCTTGGAAATATTCTTAGGATACCGAAATGATCAGTCAACATTGTATGCCATCCAGGGATTCCCCCACCATGTCGGATATCATTGCTTAGCTTGGAATGGCTTTGTCAGGAAATTATCCACAGACAGACAAACTAACGCCAATAATTACAGTACCTCCGCTGGAGGTTTCTAGTCCTGGTGAAGGAAAGACTTGTTTAAAAAGCCATACAGTGTACCATGATGCCATGCGACCATGTTTGAAATGTTTTAGCTTTATCGTCATGGCTATCCCTCAAGGTTGAGGATGACGATCGTCGTATTGTGTGGGTATGCAGATGCCTAAACATGGACTTGATGTCGCACACTCAGGAAGCACACATCAACTTGACAGGCCACCAACTAGCCCAATGGCGAGGCGAGCCAAGACGATTAATGATTGGGGTTGATGACTTGCTGCAGCCTTCGTCCGCCTTCACAGCCGTTGAGCTGGTTTGGTAACTTCATCCGCCTGTTCCGCCGTTGAGGACATGGTGGTTTGGCTCGTTCTTCATCTGGGCCCTCATCTTCGACCTTACCACCATGACCGGGCCTACCAGAAGCAAGTCCTTCCGATGGCATCACTCGAGGGTTCTTTGAGCCACACAAGCCCATCCCACCACGGGAAGGTGACGATCTGTTGGGAGGTAGTTTTATAATAACTTTAAAGGCTTGCAGCTTTAAAGCATTAGTGAAGCATCAACACCATCATTACTGATTGTGTTACTGATGAAAACATCCACAACATAAAAGCTGTGAGTAAAACGAAGCGTGGAATTCTCAGCTCCGTCCTTCTTCTTTTCACTGAGAGCACTACACCGCTACACAGCAATCAGCACTTTCCAATTAGAGACCCTTCTAGTCTTTCTGCTTGAGAAGGTCATGTTGTTCTCTGTCACAACGTTCAATACCATCACGCATGCTTTTCGTCCTTCCTTCTGTCATTTATCTCCACCTCATAGTACAAAAAAGACTTTTCATTTCCATCTTTTTGGAGTAATAGTGTTTAAAAGAAAGAGAGAGAAGGAGATTGAAGCGTCCTTGAGGTCCTGTATTCACCACTACGGCATCATTTATTTCCTCGTCCTGTTTCTTTCCTTCCACTCGAGCTGTCTGACTTCTTTTTGGCCTTGAACACAAACAGCATCCTGGGTAAGAACTGTATAAAGCTTTCAATAAATTTCTGTAACTGGTTATTGATCCTTTTTAACCCATTATGCGCACACACACACACACACACACACACACACACACACACACACACACACTCACTTATTTGCAGAGCTGCTTTATTCTAGGGGTGATTTGGAACAGCCAATTACCCTAATGTGCATGTTTCTGGACTGTGGGAGGAAACCAGAATATCCAGAGGAAACCCATGCAAGCACGGGGAGAACGTGCAAAGTCCACACAGGAACACCCTCGCCGAGTCCGGGACTCAAACACATGACCTTCTTGCTGTGAGGCAGACGTGCTAACCACTGCGCCACCATGCCTCTCATTTAATAATAGTAATTATTATCATTTATTATTTTGGGGCAGCACAGTTGCGCAGTGGTTAGCACATCCGCCTCACAGCAGGAAGGTCTGGGTTCGACCCGGGCTTGGCTCGGGCGTTTCTATGCGGAGTTTGCATGTTCCCCCTGTGCTTGCATGGGTTTCCTCTGGGTATTCCAAACATGCACAGTAGCCTAAATGGCTACTTCAAATCACCCCTAAGTGAGTGTGAGTGTCAATGGTTGTACGTGTGTTGGCCGCACGATAGCCTGGCGAGCTGTTCAGGGTGTACCCTGCCCTCGCCCAGAGTCAACTGAGATGGGCACCAGCCTCCCCGCGACCCTAACTAGGATAAAGCGGCTTCGAAGGTGAATGAATAAATGGGTTTATTTATTTGTTTGTTTATTTTTTCACTAGCAGAGCTCCATGGAGTACTATATTTAAGAGAAATTGGTATAGTATCGATCGGATTTTTTTTGTGTCGTGAACACTGTGTCTGTCCGTATGTACGTGTACACGTGGGAACCCTGTGGTGAGATTTCTCATGCCGGTATATAACCATTGTAACGGGAATGAATGTCTGAGTGATGGTAACTTCTTCTACCATATCTTCCCCTCCAAACTCTTGTTTCAGCCATAAAATAAAATACACTTTTATTACAAAATACACTTTTTTAACCAAGATAAACAGAATTCTATGTGCCACATGCAGGAGGTATTTTCATTATTTTAGCTGGCAAAATAGCCTATTACTGCCGCGCAGTGCATTACTCATTTGAATAGAAAGGCTTTTTAACCCAATCACGTTGAGGAAGCGCATGACGTTTCTGGTACGTATAACGTGCTTACAGAAGTGAATCTATCCAGCGGAATGGCATCTCGCTACCCTGTGGTGATATCGGGTTTCCATTAAAGAAATCTTATCTCAGTGGTGTAACACTTTCAGACAATATCAAAACTTTGGGGAGGGGGCGGTCATAACGTGATGGTTACATCAATGGCGTCATCAAAACGAATTCACATCGAAACCTTATATACGTTTTTTGGAGCTCCACTTTCAGGCAGTGCCTGGATCTATATATTAGAATTGTAGATTTTACAAATCTGTCAGTTTTTCACCTTGACACCCTCGTTACTTTTCTACCTGGCTCATCTATTTGTGTTCTTTTTTAATTCCCCGAGATAGCTTCAGAAATTTGGATTTGAACGAGTGTTTAAACGAGAGTGCTCTATTTCACCAAAGTCCTACTAAGAAGTCTTTCTGTGCTACAAATAGGTTTATTCAACTGTCAGGTGCTTTTATCCAAAGTGACTTGCAAATGTAAGACATACAAAGCTAACTGTGAAGCCACTGCTGCTTTTTATTAGTGCCGCATTCCTCATGGCATATTGTCAACCCATATTAGATCTGCTGCGATTGTGCGTAGGGTGTGTTTCCCGTACAAAGCAAGGCGTCTTCTGAAGTCTAAACTCTAAAATATCAAGGGTGCTGCGAGACTTTATGTCCCTGATGATATATGAAAAGCCACTTTCTCACAGTACAACCCTGCTCCACCAACTCGGCTGTATTTGATCAAGTAGAAATCGGCATCAGAGAATTGGGATTTGCTCAGCACAGCCTGTTGCACTCTGCTTTCTAAGTGTGAATCAACCCTCTGGGGCGCTCAGCTTCTGAGGACCCCACTCTTTCCTACCGGTGCTGTTGTTTGTTTGAAGAGATGAGATGAGTCTCTCTGAACGTCGCTCACATGCTCGCATCAGTTGTTTAGGATTCACTGAAACAGCAGTGCTCTTAAATAGAAACTCGACTTATATAACTGTGCCAAGTGTGATTGGAACTAGAGTTGAATTTGTGTGGCGGCCAAGTGGGACAAAACTGGGGCCACACAGGAAGCAATGAGCAACAAGCGACCATATAAAGTCATTGAAAGCCAGCGAAATGAGCAATGAGAAGCAAAACTTTCAACTGACTAGAACGTTTACGCAGTAACCCGTAAAGGCTTAGGAATACCGTTGTTTGACAGATGCCACCACACACCGAGTTCCCCAAAACATTTTCCGTAGGGAAATAACACTAACAGGTTTAATGACTCCGCCTACATCAACATGGAAGAGCGGCTCGATATTGCTGTATCTTAACATCATGTGTTTTACAACTACACACAGAAATTTTACAAGGATAATAACCAAAAACATGATGCTTGGGTCCATGTTTTCGAAATGGCTGGCACTTCCCATGAGTATTTACAGTATTTAGGCTTGCTACCTCCGAGTCGGGGGGTGAGTCTTTGCCTCAAATGGAGGAGTTCAAGAATCTCCGGATCTTGTTCACGAGTGATGGTAGAATGGAGCGAGAGATGAACAGATGAATCGTTGCTGCAAATGAATCAGGGCCGTTATGGTGAAGAGGGAGCTGAGCTGAAAAGCAAAATTGTCCAGCTATGCTCCAACCCTCATCTATGGTCATGAGATTTGGGTAGGGAACCGAAAGAACGAGATCACAGATACAAGCGTCCGAAATTAGCTTTCTTTAAAGAGTTTCTAGGCTTAGCCTTAAAAATAGGGTGAGGAGCTTAGACCTCTGGCGGGAACTCGGGGTAGAGCTGCTGCTCCTCAGTATCAAAAAGAGTCATTTCAGGTGGCTTGGGCATCTGATTAGGATGCGTCCTGGTCGCCGCCCTTTAAAAGCGTTTTGGACACATCCAACTGGGAGGAGGCCCTGGGGTAGATCCAGAACTTGCTGGAGGGATTATACATCTTGTCTGGCCTGGGAATGTGTCGGGGTCCGCCAGGAGGAGCTAGAGAATGTCCCTGGGCAGAGGGATGCCTGGGTTTTCCTCCTAGACCTGTTTCATCCTCAACCTGACCTCGGAAAGAGGGGGAAAATGAGTGGATGGATGGATGGATACATTTAACTCTACTTGGTTCATCATGCACAAGAGTATCTGTGCTACACTTGCCATGCAATAATAAAACTGGTATGCAAATATTTAGAAGTTGTAGGCTTTGGAAATAAATTGTGCAGTTTCTTATGGATTTTGGTATGCTGGATGCAAATATCACAATAAAAATGGCTGATTGGCTACCGCTTCTAAGATATTGAAGTTTTTTACATTTTACGTCTACATAATTATATTGTGTTGTTAGGTATATTAGAGTTTTCAAGATAAATCATAAACATAGCTTTTTCACGGTGGCATAGTGGTCAGCATGTCTACCTCAAGGCGAGAAGGTCCTGGGTTAAAGTCTCGGGCGAGGGCATTTCTGTGTGAAGTTTGCATGTACTTCCAGTGCATTTGTGGGTTTCATTCAGGTTCTCCGGTTTCCTCCCACAGTTCAAAGATGTGCACCCTAGGCTAATTGGCTGTTCCAAATTGCCCCAGGTGTTAATGAGTGTGAATGGTTGTGTGTGTTGGCCCTGAGCTGTTAAGGGTGTACCCTGCCTTCGCCCAGTGTCGACTGAGATAGGCTCCAGCCTCCCGCGAAACCTCTAATACGATTAAGCGGTTCAGCGGTCTGTGATAGTGAGATAGCTAGCTAAGAATGGTAAGAGTGTACTGTTTACAGTGTGACAATTCCATGAGCGGATGGCACGGTGGTTTAGTGGTTAGCATGACCACCTCGGAGTCTCGGGCTCAAGACGACATATCTGTGTGGAGTTTGCATGTTCACCCTGTGCTTGTGTGGGTTCCTCTGGGTACTCCGGTTTCCTCCCACAGTCCAAAGCCATGCACATTAGACAAAGTGGCTGTTCCAAATTGCCCCTAGGTGTGAGTTTGAATGGTTATGTGTGTGTTGCCCTGCAATGCAGTGGTCAGGGTGACATCCGCCCTCGCCCAGAGTCATTGGCTGACATAGGCTCCAGCCTTCCTGTGACCATAGCAGGAGTAGATGGTTTAGATTCCATTTCCTGTGTAGGGTTTGGTTTTTTCATATCATCACAAAAGGATTTCCATCCTGAGAGTTTTTTTTTTGAAGCACTATTAAACAGCACCTTTTTTTTTCTTTATCCACCTGTTTGTCCGGTTTCACCTCTCCAGCTGTCCTGCCAGAACGCCGCCTCAGATGAGACCCGTGGGAAATGTGGTCACTGCTTGTGTCCTGATCTCTTCTGGTTGCACTGCGATGCTTCCAGATGGAGAGGAGCAAATCGCCCATCTGCTCATATGAGAAAAAAAAAAGGGTCTGTGTATCAAAGCTTTTTGTTTAAGTGAAGTTCCCTGGGTAACATCGAGAAATTTCTCTGTCCATAAAGCTAATTTTTTATTTATTTATTCATTTTTGTTTGGATATACTATAATAATTCTTCGAAGGGAAACTTGGCTCTGCGTTTAACCCATAAATAAATTAAATTATTGTTTATTATTGCTAGAATTTTTACTCACACACTTATTTGCTAAACAACTTAATCCTCTAGGGGGTCGTGGGGAGGCTGGAGCCCATCTCAGCCGACACTAGGTTACAGCCTGAACAGCTCGCCAGACCATTGCAGGGCCAACATACACACACAACCATTCACACTCACATTCACACTCACACTCACACCTAGGGGCAATTTGGAACAGCCAATTAGCCTAATCTGCTTGTCTTTGGACTGTGGTAGGAAACCGGAGTACAAGGAGAAGGTGGTGTCACCGTTGCAATACTTTAAAATGGAAAGATAAACCATAAGAATCTCATTCTAGTTTGTTTACTTGTGTTGCCACGCAGTAACTGGTAGGTTAGAAGAGTGTCACACCCCTTAGGGGGCGGTCACACCAGAGGTGACTGATGCAAATTGATTTACTTTGTGAATTTTGAAATTCGTGTCAAGATGTTTTGCGACTCCACATGCAAGCAAATATTTTGTGGCTTAAATTGCGCGAAAGTCGCGAGAAGGTCACGCAACAATTTTTGTGACTGATTTGTGTGTGGTTTGTGGATATTTGCCAAAAAAAAATCAAATCTCCTGTCGTAAATCAGTTCCGTTTTGTTTGCTTTTTGATCTCAAATTATTTGCTTCTTATTCCTGCGTTATTAGCATGAACAAAATGCCAATAGAATAAAAATAATATAAAAATATACAGAATATGGCAGATGCCAGCAAGTCTGAAACTTTTCACGTGGTAGTCTCCAATGACAATTTTGCGATCTTTCTTGCGACATGTGCAGACTCTTGAAGAAGAAGAGTTTGAGACTACTCTGCATCAGAACCTCGTTTTGCGACATTCACAAAAATTCCAAACATGTTTACATTTTATTGCGATGAGTTTACGAACCAGGCGACCAAAATGCGATGCCGCGAATGTCGTGGGACCAATTTGAAAACATTTTGAGAAAGAAAAGCGACAGCTGCGAATTGCCATTAGCGTCAGTCGCTTTTCTATCGCACCTCTAGTGTGATCACGCCCTTAGCTGAACAGCATGGCTTCTATCCCAAGACCTGTTTATCCCAAATAGTTTTATTCCCAATGTTGTTGCTTTCTGTAGAACAACTCTAGAATGAACAGAATAGCTAGCCGGCGAGGTTTAGCTGTTAGCTTAGCTTAGCTCATTCGGAGCTTACCTGACTGAGTCGGTTATGGGTAAAATAATAAACTATAAATATCATGTTTTAATATGTTTTTTGTGCTAATGTTCACACGTAGTATATAATAAAACAATTATGTACCTCGGGCTCAGAAAATGTTGTTAAATTGAATTATGTATTCAGCGCCATCCACCTCGCCTTCAGCGCATAACTTTTAATTATTGCTATGCTGTTTTGTATGAAATTATCGACTGTGGAGTAGAGAATGGGTAGCATGGTGGTGTAGCAGTTAGCACATCTGCCTCGAAGCAACAAGAGCCTGGGTTATAATCCCGGCCTCGGCGAGGGCATTTTCTGTGTTGGTTTGCATGTTCTCCCTGTGCTTGTGTGGGTTTCCTCCGGGTACTCTGGTTTCCTCCCACAGTCCAAAAACATGCAC
>JBCNYH010000012.1:3251151-3273265 GCA_039654325.1 Tandanus tandanus | reverse complement strand
AGCTGCACTGGGGGGACAGCAGTGACAACCCGCTGATAGTGGGGCTTGAACCCCCGACCTTGGGATCAGTAATCCAGAATCCTACCACCGGGTCACCACCAGTGCCCCTTCTGATAAATCTGTCTGCTGTTATTGAACTATGCCTGTTGATTGCATTATCTGCAAGTGCATCCTATAGCTCTCCAGCATCACTCCTTAAGTGAAAAGTATCAAAAGTGTTGTTACACTTATTACTTCACAACATTTACAGTGACAGTGCATTGTTTCACATTGATTTACACCCAGTATTTCTCTAAACTACAGTGTATATATTGGGATGACAATAAAAATCAACTTGACGACGAAAGTACTTTAATCAGAAGTACATTATTTATTTCACTTAAATGTTGTTGTTTTTTTCTCCCACACTTTTTTCCTCAATGTGTTTTCATTCACAATGTCCATGTCATGTCCAGTTCTCAGGACAGGTTCACATTCACTGAGATCTGTCCATAAAATATTTAACAAAGATAACCTATGAAATGATATGTTAAGACTGGGCATATACGTAGATATTGCACCCTTTTATGCATAAACGCACACACACACACACACACACACACACACACACACACACACACACACACACACACACACAAGCAAATGGGATACCAAAAATAGATACAGAGTTAATCGAGCTTTAAAACTGGGGCTTTACTGGGTGGTGAAAGATGAAAAAGTGGGTAAATATTTATATTCAGTGTTTATATAAAATTTATAAAATATAAATGCATTAAAGATTTTTTTTCTATTTTTGCTTCATCGTCTCTCCTTGTGTAATGCTTATGTAACCTCAACCATCTAATGTACAACCAAATTATCCACATATCCAAATATCATTTTTTTAAGGAAAACTGGAGTATCAGGATATGCATATAAAGAAGCATTCTAACCAGCACAAAAAAACATTATTTACCTTTTTTTTTTTTTTTTACCAAGGGAAGTCTTTTGGAAGATTGACTGATTGATTGTTATATTAACAATAAAAGAATTAGGTGTTTATTTACAGATATGTACTACTTAAACTCCTAATAAAAATAATAATAATAATAATAATAATAATTATGTTTATTATAGTAAAGGGTACCACTTTTGCTTCACAGTAAGAAGGCTTGGGGTTCAAAGCTCTGCTAATGACCCTTCAGTGTGGAGTTTATATGTTCTCCCTGTTCCCTACATTTACATACTGCTGCTTCTTGCCACGATCAAAAGATAAAAGACATGGGTCAGCTGGCTACTCTAAATTGCCAATTGCTGTGAATGTAAGTGTGAATTGTTGATGGTCTCTGTGTTAGCCCTGGAATAGACTGCTGACCTGGAGGGAATTGGGACTGGGCACATATCCTTTCCATCCATTCATCCATTATCTATGCCAATTATCTGTTATAATGGTATCGGAAGCTGAGGCCAGTCCCAGCTGACTTCGGGTGAAGGGGGGGGAATACCCTAAACAGGTTAACAGTCTGTAAAAGGACTGACACAGACATAAACAATCATTCACACTCACGTTTTTTTTTTCTGTTTTTCTAAGTCTTATAGTTAGCCTACAGATTAGCATTGTCATGTTAATATGAAAACTTTACATCCCTGCTATTCTATTGCTGTGATTTCACTCCAGTCTATGATATTTCAGCTCATCTGACATATAAATAATAGTAGCTTCACCACTGCATACATTCCACGATGACACCAACACAAGATGAAGTAATTGCTATTGCTTATAGGAAGGGTGTCCTATCCATCTATAAAAAAAAATGCATTTGCATTAAACCTGCTCCACTTCAATTCTGCATCATGAACCTTGACTCCTGTACAGCAAATCTGCAAAAAAAAATTTGTAATTTCACTGCTTCACTGTGACCTCAAGATGGAGTAAGATATTGGAAATAAACTCGGAAGGTTTCTCGCTGGTGTGTGGTCATCACTTATTGACAGGGAGAGGAGAAATGAAAAAGGCCAAGGAGTTTTATTAATAATGCACAACAGTGAAATGTGAAAAGATCGTGCTGTGGTCAGACAGAGACAAAGAGAGAGAGAAAGAGACTGAGAGAGAGAGAGAGAGACAGAGAGACAGAGAGAGAGAGACGGACAAATGAGCTCAAGGCAATTTTACCAACTTTTTAAAATATGGTCTATTACTCACTCACTCACTCATTAGCCTGTCTTGGCTGACACTGGGTGAAGGCGAGGTTCACCTTGACCATCTCACCAGACCACTGCAGGGCCAACACACTTACCACCATTCGCACTGACACTCACACCTTGGAGCAATTTGGAACAGCCAATTGGCATAATTTTATTTATTTATTTTTGATATACTGTTGTAATCCCGCAAGGGAAATTATTACCTCTGCATTTAACCCATCCAAAGTGAGCACACACTGTTTATGTAACTGTGAGCACACACACTCGGTGCAGTGAGCTACCACAAACATTGGGGTGCCCAGAGAGCAGTTGGGGTTTACGTGCCTTGCTCAAGGGCACTTCAGCCATGAAGGGAGAGGACGAGAAAGTGCAGCTCGCTCTTTCTGCCGCCACATTTTTTCCTGCTGGTTTGGGAATCAAACCAGCGACCCTCAGGTCCCAAACCCGCTTCTCTTACCATTAGGCCACGGCTGCCCCCAAACGTGCAATGCGTAAGTCTTTGGACTGTGGGAGGAAACCGGAGTACCCAGCGGAAACCCACATAAGCAAGAGGAGAACATGCAAACTCCACACAGAAACCCCCGAGTAGTAAGTTTAACCCTTTAAAAATAAAAGTTTTTACCTCGAGTGGCACGGTGGCGCAGTGATTAGCACGTTCACCTCACAGCAAGAAGGTCCTGGGTTTGATTCCCGGACACCGGGTGTTTCTGTGTGGGGTTTGCATGTTCTCCCTGTGCTTGCCTGGATTTCCTCTGGGTCCTCCAGTTTCCTCCCACAGTCCAACAAACATGCACAGACACCTGAGCAAGAATGAGGTAGGTGTGTGATAGAATATAAAACTGAGGGTTTGGTCCACGTTCTGGCGCTAGAGGATAAATATAGATGTAGTAATAAATAACACAGTCACTGCATGTATTCTTAGTGTTTGATGATTGTTTTAATGTGGATGCCTGACATGGTCACGCCTTCACTGTGTCTTTCCCTCCTGTCTATCAACTCGTCCTGACTCGAACACAATGTATACGAAGAAACTTCACAGGAATCAGAGACGACTCTGGCATTTTCCCCAGGCTGTGTTTCACTCAAAGCATTGACTGCAGACACAAAGATAGAAGGGAGGTGTTGTGGTGGATGCTTTTTTTCCTAAAAGTTGCTTCTCCTGGAGAGAAAAATAAAAATGTGTAATACTTTTTTAGCAGGAAATTCTTACTTGGGTAAAGAAATAAAAATAGGATCTAGAATTACCAAAACAAAATTGAAATTGAAATTGAAATTGAAATTGAGATAAAGTAGTTAACCCTTTAGAGAAAAAAGCTCTCTCCTACCATTTTAAAGGAAATTGATTGGGAAATTCAAACAATGCTGTTAAATCAACTGATAAACTGAGTGAAAACAAACCCTCAAGTGTTTTCTAAGACTGAATAATACTCTCAGAGAGTGTTACACACCTCAGCCTTCAGCCTCGGCAGGTGAAACCCTCTCGATCTGAAGAATTCTCCATATCATAATTCACCTCATTCAATAATTGCTTAATACCACAATACTCAGATAAGGCAAACAATTGTTTTAGTTAAAATCACACAGCAACGAAGCAAAAATCCTGTGCTCAAAGTGGCTCGCGATCTATAGGAATGGTTCCGTCTGTCCATACACTTTAGTTTCCAGACATTTACTTGCCACGTGCTGAAGCTGGGGCTTTCAAACTTGGTGTGCTGGATCACTACTATGAGTGCTAGGATGAGTTTGTGTGTGAGTGACCTTGACCTACTTTTCATGGTCACAGAGGCACAACTGTATATGGTTACAGTATATTGTATATGCTGTGTATATTAAAAGTTACTGTATATCTATATACTGGTATGCTTGTTCTATATTGGCATATTATGAAATGGTTCTTTTGGCGGGAGCATCTGGACCCCTGTGGTTTATTTTAGAATCAGTGAGTTGGGTTTTTTTTTGTTTTTTTAGTGTTGACTTGAGCGTTATCATTAATTTTAATGGTGGATACTGTAAATTAGTATATACAATATTGGAATGGTGCAATCTAATAGGGGCAGTGGTGGCTCAGTGGTTAAGACTCTGGCTACGTGATCCGAAGGTCACTAGTTTAAGCCCCAGTACTACCAACCTGCCACTGTTGGGCCCTTGAGCAAATCAGTTGTATAAGAATGATAAATGTAAGACGCTGTGGATAAGGGCGTCTACCAAATGCCATAAAAGTAAAGCAAATGATTGGTCCACTCATAAATCATTATCCCAAGTGGATAATACTTTAATTAAAATGGCAGACACTCACATGGTCACTCGAGCAGGCAGAGGCATAAATAATCATAAAAACAACTAGAAAAATTCCTGACGAAATTTTGAGATGTGGCTGCACGTGAAAACTGGCATGCTTGAACTGTAGAACACAGAAAAATTCTTCACAGTTTACACAGGTTTCTAAGTAGCTGTGGCAAAACAGGTGGTGATAAACCAAAGAATCAAGCATTTATTCTTTAACTGTAACCATTATTGTGGGGTTTAAGCCAAGCTCTATATCAGGGCTATTCAATTAATTTGGAACGAGGGCCGGGTCATGAAAACAATCCAAAATGAGGAGAGGAGAGCGGATACCTCAAAAGGTGATTGGTCCGCTACAACATGATGTGACAAAGGGAGGCGGGGCAAACGTGGTGAAAAAACAGTCTGTGTGTGTGTGTGTGTGTGTGTGTGTGTGTGTGTGTGTGCAGTGGTCTGAAAACCAATCCAATTGTAGTCAGCTGATATGTCCAGGTATTTAACAGTTTTATACAACCCCTGGCAAAAAATTGTGGAATCACCGCACCTCGAGGATGTTCATTCAGCTCTTTCACTTTGTAGTAAAAAAAAAAAAATCACAGATGCGACAAAAACTTTTTTGGTGTAAAAGCTGTACATTTTCGTTTTGCAAAATATACATCAACCTAATTAAATTATTTTTAATTAATGTTTTTTTTTTTTTTAATCAATCCAAACCAATCAGTTTACTACTAGGGCAGTGGTGGCTCAGTGGTTCAAGTCTTAGCACCACCAAACTTCCACTGTTGGGGCCTTGATCAAGGCTTTTAACCCTCAATTGCTCTGCTGTGTAAAAAGATATATGTAAGTCGCTCTGGATAAGGGCATCTGCCAAATGCCGTGAATGTTTTCACACAGTTGTGAGACAGAACCATCCAAAAAATATTAACTATATATAAAATTATTTATTAAATTTTTTCGTTTGTTTTTTTTGTACTTTTTTAGAACAGTACAGTAGCCAACTCGATATACATACATATCTGTACATTTTTACATATTTATTCTATTACATATTCCATCTGTCTGTCTGGAGCTAAACAAAGAGGCAATGTGTGTGTGTGCACGACTCGTTTTTGCATTTTAACGTGCTGCAGGTGTGTGCATGAGGTGCAGGACACAGCTGGTCATTGCCATAGAGATTAATCTGGCAGCTAGTGACAGTTACACATACATTTTTGAGTGAAAAAGGTAATGGCGCACATCTCACTTTTGGACTTCTGATTTGAAAAGTGAATTTCCCATCGCAATGAGGTTGACAGCATTTAAGAGCCAAGAATTTGACGAAATGTAAAAATTGTTTAAACAGTCATGATTTAAAAATGACCCTCATAATGATTTTAAATGATTTTAAAAAGCTCTATTTTGTATTGAGTTTCATGTAGAATTTCCCGGTGCAGCTGTCAGTCAGAGACTCGCCATTTCACTTCTACAAGTGCTGTTGACTCGAAAGTTACATGGTCAGAACCACCACCGATTTTCCTCCGTTTTGATGTAAAATTTATTGGTGGAGAGTGAAAATTATGGTAGTAGGAGCGAATTAAAAAACTTTTTCCAAGATAATCATCTTTTTTCACATTATAAGATGACATCACGCACTCTAGCCCAGAACATTCCACGCAATAGACACCCATTATAAATACACAATCTGACTCAGAAATCCTTATGACACTTGATCAAAGATTAAGAGAAATTTCATTCATCATTTTTTTTTTAAATGAGTAGGGTGAACAGAACAGTTGACGTTTGCAACACCAAGCTTTTAGCCTTAATTCACCTGAGCTCACCTGATCTGCCTTTATGTTGTCATTAAATTTTGTAAATATAAAGTATAAAAATGTTTTTGTGGGAAGGTATGATGGCGTAGTGGTTAGCACATCCACCTCACAGCAAGAAGGTCCTGGGTTCGATTTCTGGGCTCGGGGCGTTTTTGTGTGGAGTTCTCCCCATGCTTGCGTGAGTTTCCTCCGGGTACTAGAGTTTCCTCCAACAGTCCAAAAACATGCACAGTAGGATGATTAGCTGTTCCAAATCACCCATAGGTTCGTGTGTGAGTGTGAATGGTTATATGTGTGATGGCCCTGCGATGGCTTGGTAAGCCGTCCAGGGTGTACCCCGCCTTCACCCAGACTCAGCTGAGATGGGCGCCAGCCTCCCCATGATGCTAATTACGATTAAGCGACTTAGAAAACTAAGTGGAGAACAAAGGGCTGCAGCCTCGACTAATCCCTAAGATATACGACTCCTCACTTCCCCTCATGTAACTAATCAGGTATTGTTGTTACACCGAGATGGTGGTCTGTCCTTTTGGGTTATAAAAAGGCCAGGCGGAGAGAAGAAGGCTAGAGATCTCTCCAAACCCGACCTTGCTGCTTGGGTTTGTATTTTGTAAGAAAACTCTTTTGCTTCGTGAGCAGAGTCTGAAAGTGGTGTTATAAAATTTCTACCACAAACCTGAAACAGTTTACCTTCATGTCGTTACATTACTTTTGTTTCTGAACAGACACTATTAGAAACACAGGGCTATTAGCTGTACAGGTTGAAGCTGTACAGTTGGCTGGGATTGGCTCCAGCTTTCCCGCAATGCTAAACAAGAAGAAGTGGTGAAGCTCATGGAGTGAAATGGAGCTTTTAGCCAGTTAAAAGTGCAGAGCTTACCTAATCTGCTTAAGTGCTATGCTTTATATATGTAAATATAAACTATAGAATTCTCAATTTAGATTGTTTTTATTGTATTTCTTGTAGCATATGCTAAAACACCTCTACGGAGCATGGTTTACTTCTCTGGTTAAATGAGTACCGAATTAAATGAGTAATGAACAGAAGAGAACTGACACTGTTAGTAAACTTGGCTGAAAGCCTGACTTGCCGCAGTGTCATGGTTAAAATATGTAAATTATGAGGCATTATCTGAGAAAATTATCCAACCCACTGTACAAGCATGACTCAGATTTTCATGAAACTTTTCATAATGATTGACCTTGGTACCAATAAGAATAATATTTGAAATATGAGATCCATATTCTACTCTGCCCTTGAGTTACAGACCCCTAATGTCAACTTTTTTTCAGGACAGACAAATTATTTCTAGCATTTAAGTTTATGAATAATTTCTACTTATGAAAAAGTCTCAAGGTTATTTTTTCAAATTCAATTCTATACATATTTTGGAGGGTATTCAAGGTAAAGCATCCTTGGTACTTTTTCATAGGTAGGAAATATGAAAGCCTAAAAATTAAAGGAAAATTAATTCCGTTCGATTTTAAAATCCCTGCATCTCCTACCTGAATATACAATGAAATAGTACCAAGGTTTAACCATCTAAAATGGAAGAACTTTTTATTCTTTTTTAAATAATTCAGTTGTTTTTGTGGTGAGAGCTATTTACCACTTAAATTCCAATAAAACCTAAAATCGCCATAATTGCTTCCCTTGCATCTCGCACCTATGAAAAGATATTCATCTGAAAATGTAAAAATAAATTAAGCTTTGTGTCTTATTTAGTGGAAATTTTTTTTGAAAACCTTGGTACTTTTCCTTTGGAGCTAAAAAACAAAGAAACAAAATAACATTTTAGTTGGGGGGGGGGGGCGCAAGGCAGAAAATAATATAAGTAAGCTTATCATCGTAAAACCCTGATTTTTCCTACTTATGATATAGTACCAAGGTTAAACCATCTGGAATGGCACAAATATTTATTCTCTTTCAAATAATTCAGTCATTTTTATGGTACTTTTTCATAGGTGAGAGCTACTTGCCATTAAAATTGCAATAAAAGCTGAAATCGTAATAATTACTGCACTTGCACATTATACCTGTGATGATATATTAATCTAAAAATGTTTAAAACTTAAAGCTTTATGTCTTATTTAATGGAAAATATTTGAAAAAAGTTCAACTTTTGAAAAAAAGAACTTTTCAAGACTAGCAAGAACCAGAAGCAAGACTCCATCCTCCTCAGATGATTTTCCTGAGGAAGAGGAAGATATTGATGAACTCTATGCAGCTGAAGCCAATGCTGAGCTCAATTGAAGTTGCAAGAAGAGAAAATCCTACAGAAGAAATCACTGATATCCATGCAGCTGGAACACATATGGAGGAACAACATGAACAGAAGAGAACAGAAAATCTACAGAAATTGCCAGCGATAGAAAAAGACCATTATTATGCTGCATACTATGCCAGAAAGTATTATATCGGCATTGTTCGAAAAGTACAAGAAGATGGTTTCTACCAAATTAAATTCCTTCATACAGTAGGGGCAAGCAGCTGGGATTGGCCAACTAGACAGGATCGTGACACTGTACTGTCAGATGATATAAAATATGGCCCACTGACAATCATAGAACATGGTCCATTTCATTTTGAAGAAAAAGACATCAGTGTGATTAATGCAAAATACAAAGACATGAAAAAGGACCAAAAGAAAAGGACCAATGCATGTGAAAAGAGCAATTATATTAAATATTGAATATTCATATTCAAAAAAATAAATTAATTAATTTAAAAAAAGAACTTTTGGACATGATTAACTGCTTTTGGCATCACATGCGTTTTCTTTTTGTTGCTAGATGTAGTTGTGTTTGTGTTCATGTATGGTATACAGAGAAATAATACTGTAGTTACTGTAGAAACACCTATAACAAACTGATACACATGTGAACTTTACCGAAGTTTCAATCAAGTATACTTTTGCAGCCAATAACTTTTAAAAATACTTGTAAGGTACATTTACATTATGGCTTTGAACAGTAGCTAAGGCTAGGCAAACTGCTAAGTTATGTTCTAGTAAAACCAAATACAGTTGGAATTTTGTCAGTTATAATCAAAGTTGGTACTAAATATGTGACAGTTTGAAAACATACGGGTTGTCTAGCACTTTTTCATGAGTTCTTAAATAAAGAAGCAAATTGCAAACATCCCTATAAGCATAGACTTGCATCCTTGTGAGCAAAGATTTGCCCCACATATTTAGGAAAAGTAAAAATCATGAATTAATAATGCTGTACTGAACTCAGAGAATCAATTACGATGGGAAGGTCACCTTCATGATAAATAATCAAGCAACAACTGGTAATAATCATGATGATAAACATGACAAACCACACCTTGTGTGCACCATTCTGTCAACCCCCAACCCCCCCCCCCCCCTAAAAAAAAAGCTAAATATTTTCAGCTTAAAAGAAAAAGTAACAAGGTTTTTTTACTCACTAAAAAAGACATAAAGCTTCAGTTTTTTAACGTTTTCAGATGAATATCTTTTCATAGGTGTGAGATATAAGGAAGGCAAATATAGCGAATGTATTGCAATTTTAATGGCAAATAGCTCTCACCTATGAAAAGGTACCACAAAAACAATTCAATTATTTAAAAGAGAATAAAAAGTTATTTAAATCCAGGTAGTTTAACCGTGGTATTATTTCATAGGTAGGAGATACAGAGATTTCAAATTTGACTGAAATTAGTTTTTCTTCAATTTTTAGGCTTTCGTATGTCCCACCTATGAAAAAGTACCAAAGATGTTTGATCAAAAATGTGTTGATCAAAAATGTGTAGAATTAAATTTGAAAAAATTACCTTGGTACCTTTTCATAGGTAGAAATTATTCGTAACTGAAAATGCTAGAAATAAATTGTTCGTCCTGAGAAAAGTTGACATTAGTGGTCTGTAACTGAAGGGCAGAGTTGGTATGAATCTAGTATTTCATATTATTCTTATTGGTACCAAGGTCAATCGTTATGAAAAGTTTCATGAAAATCTGAGTCATGCCTGTACAGTGGCCCGCTCTGATTCTGGATGATATTCTCAGAAAACGCTCCTTAAACTATCAAAATCTCATTTTGTCCTGGCTGACAGGTGGCAACAGGTCAGCCTGGGGAGCATCACATCCAGTACCCAGTCCATCAGCACTGGAGCCCCCCAGGGGTGTGTCCTCTCCCCACTGCTGTTCTCCCTCTACACTAACGACTGTACCTCAGGCAAACCCTCAGGGAAACTCCTGAAGTTTGCAGACAGTATGGGATCAGCCCCATGTTCCCCAGTCCCTATATTCCCCTGAACTGGTGTTCCCCAGTACCTATGTTCCCAGTCCTTATTAAATTGATGGATCTTCCATTGTATTGTGTACTTATAGAAGTAAGCTACAAACGATTGTGTCCATATTGTAAAAGAAGTATGATAAAAGAAAATCTAACATACTCATCAAAGTAACAATTTATGGAATATTAGGGTTAGGATTAGGGTTAGGGTTGGGGTTAGGGTTCATCGGGAACATAGGTACTGGGGAGCATTGGACTGGGGAACATAGACACTGGGAAACATAGGTACTGGGGAACACAGACATGGACCCTACAGCACCACTGTCATCAGTCTGATCAGGGACGGTGAGAAGTCTGCTTACATATGGGAGGTGGAACAGCTGGTCCTCTGGTGCAGTCAGAACCACCTGGAGCTGAACCCACTAAAGACTGTAGAGATGACAGTAGACTTCAGGAGAAGCCCTCCAGTGCTTCCACGCCTCTCCATCTTCAGTAACACACTATCTACTGTGTACACCTTCAGGTTTCTAGGACCTACAATCTCACAGGACCTAAAGTGGTTGTCCCATATAAACACTGTACAGAAGACCCAGTAGATGTTGTATTTTCTGCGATGACTCAGCAAATTTAACCTGCCACAAGAGCTGCTGATCACTTTCTACAATGCCATCATACAGTCTATCCTTAGCACATCCATCACTGTCTGCTTTGGATCGGCCACTAAACTGGACAGTATCAGACTTCAGTGGACAATCAGGTCTGCAGAGAGGATCATCGGGGTCAACCTGCCCTCCATCCGGGACTTGTACCAGTTCATGGTCTGAAAAAGGGCAGGTAGCATGTCTGCAGACCCTTCATATCCCGCTCATAAACTGTTTAAACTCCTCCCCTCTGGAAAGTGTTACAGGGCACTGAACGGCAAGACCACCCAGCACAGAGATGGTTTCTTTCCCCAGTCTGTCGCTCTGTTGAACTGTAAACAATCACAGTGAGTGATTTAAACCAGAGTCAAATTGTTTTTGTTCACAAGGTAAGGTAAGTCTGTTGGGCTTTTACACCCAAGCCTAGTGGTTCATCAGACCGGTGCTTATTCCCGGTTTCTGTAGCGTGACGCGACTAGGAGTTCAACTCCTCCTGGATGGGACGCTAGTCCATTGCAGGTTACCTTCCCAGTATTTTATTTTTTTTTACTGGTACCCATTTATACTGCTGGGTGGACAGAGGCACACTTGTGGTTAAGACCTTGCCCAGGGGTCTTAGCACGGTGGGGGTCTAACAGCGATTCAAACCCATGACCTCCTGATCATGAGCCCAGCACCCTAACCACTATGCCACCGGCCCCACTTTTTTTGTTTTTTTTGTTCACAAACTTGGCAAATAAAGCTGATTCTGGTTCTTTTCATTATGTTTTCTCATAATGCCACCACAACTCTTTAAAGTCTTTTAAAAGGTACAATTACATAGGTGTGAGGCTCGCCTGCATACCTCCTGATAAAAAAAATCAATTACACAAATAAATGAACCATATAATCTCAGTTTATTGTGCTTCTTTTGCTTACACGCCTGTGTAGTATATAAAATAAAATTATGCACCTCAGGCTTAATGGATGTCTCTAAAATGAATATTTCCCTTGACCCATGACCTCCACCTCGCCTTGAGTGCATAATTGTTATCCTGAGATAGCAAATCAATCAGATCATGCCATTCTCATGTACTATATACTAAAGTACATTGTGTGTGTGTGTGTGTGATTCATTTATTAATTTATCTTCAGTAATTCTTTGTCCTGCTCAGGGCTACTGTGAATCAACAGCCGGGATGAGAAGCACGAAGTGTGAGCTAGAACTTATGTGTAGTTAGAAGTAAAGTCTGAGCTAGAACTTGGGGGGGGGGTTGTATCACAGTTATACACAATATTATGTTGAGGGGACTGTTCAGCGAAACCACCGAGCCTGAGGCGAACAATTCTTACTGCTGTCCTACAGGTACCAAATGGCTTGAAATGTCTCTGTGAAGATGTATGTGTGTCTAAATTGGATTTATATATTGAAACCCATTCAGAGTTTCGGTATGTACTACAAGAAAACATAAGAAAAGCACGAGGGTCAGATAGCTTGCATAGCTTTATTTGTATTTCTACGATTTCTAGGATTTTAGAATTAGTGACCCTGAGTTTTTGTCTGCCATTTTGATTCAAGCATTATCCACTTGGGATATTATTTATTACTGCTGAGATAGAGAACCAATCAGATCGCACCCATCCCATGTAGTATGTACTAATTTGTGTCAATCATTGTTTTGTCATTCGTTTCATTCATTTTCTGAAGCGCTTAATCCTAATTAGGGTCGTGGGGAGGGTGGCGCCCATCTCAGCCGACTCTGGGCGAGGGTAGAGTACACCCTGGACAGCTCGCCAAGCCATCGCAGGGCAGAAACACGCTGACGGCTATGCAGCCTACTCTTTACAAAAGACAGCAATGGTTCTTTTACATTCCTCTCACCACAGACAGTGAGAGACATGGCTGGCCTTTGATAACACAGTTAGCTGCACTGGGGGGACAGCAGTGACAACCCGTTGATAGTGGGGCTTGAACCCCCGACCTTCGGATCAAGCAAGCACCCTACCACCGGGCCACCACTGCCCCTTGTTTTGTCATTATTAGCGCACGTTGTGATAGAGAAGTGACAAAGACGACATCAACATGGCACAGAATCAGTTTTTATTTATTCTCATTAGTTTGTCACTGTAAGTCAATTTGTTTTTAGTTTAAATGAACAGAAGTGGCTTGGTTCTTAATGGCTTGGTTCAGATCAACGTTAGCAAAATATCCTATAAGTGATTTATTCCTAACATTATACTGAACCAGACCCAACTGCAGTTTTTACATCCATCATGTCCGCAGTGTACTTTTATCTGTAAATATATGCAAATAAATGACATTAAATGCAGGAGAGTTTTAAAAAAAATCCAGAGAAGGTGCTGACACATTTATAACTCAGAAATGTGCTGACTGCACCGCATTCACTCCTCCAGCACAACACGGGTCCTGTTTGCCCCGTGGACTTCATTATGCTTTCCATTATAACGCTAGGTTGCCAATATATCTAAGCAGGTGTACACTCATGCTGAACATAGCATGAGTGTACACCTGCTTAGAGCGCAGTACAATATGTCTGGTTTTTTGCTTATTTAGACCATTCTTTTTTATTCCCTGCTTTGCGGATCTGCAGATGTCAATATCCGTGATCTCGAAAAAGAAATAAAATTGGGGGGGGAAAAACGTCTTTTTTAGTTCCCGCTGGTCTTAACTTAGCCGAGTGCACAGTGGTCCTTACGTCGCCCTCACATGGCAGCTATAGTAACTACATCATGTACATCGGCACATGTGTACTTGCCCATCAGAAGTGTCGCCTCAGGCACTCAGTTGCTGTTTCAGATCCAGTGATCTACACATCTGCCGTGCGAGACTGCTGGAAGTGATACTATCGTTATGTGTGACAGAACTGGTCAATACAGGTTTTTTGTTTTTGATTTTTATTTTTGAAAGATTTCAGATTTGATTCTACATGCAGACATCCTCCATCCCCCAGAGGCGAGGTGAAAGAGGAGGTGTATGACGGTATTTTTAGGGTAACCTCCTTTTTGAATGGTATGGGACATTAGACAGTAAGAGTCACAGTAAGAGTGACAGTAAGAGTCACTGGTCTGTTTAAAGCAGGAGTTCCAACAGAACATACAGAGTATGAAAAGCACTACATGTAACACATCAGCTCAGGACAGACTCCTGTATTCCAATTATTACATCTTTAAATCGCTCCATGAACATTGATTTACCTGCAGATGTTTCTGCCTACCTGAGTTAGACTGTGTGTGGTTTATCTTTTTTTCTGTCTGAAAGGTGATGTATGATCCTCTATATTGGGGTTTTAGTTTCATCATTAGTTTAATCTCCAGCGTTCCTGTGACCCTGATTAATAAGTGGTATTAAGAATGGATGGAAATTGGCTGGAAGTCACGACAAAGAGGCTTCAAGTGGAGTTTTAAACCAATTGGTTGTCACTTTTTTTTAAATTGTATTTTATTAATTTTGTCCCTTATCTTCTCCCCTAATTTTAGTGTTATCCAATTCCCACCCTTCAAGTATTGCCTTCCCAATCCCGATTCTCCGTGACATGCAATGCTGCCACCCACCTCTTTTCAAACTGCCGTGCATGCGTATTTGGGGGCGGTCTAACACACTCAGAGGGAAAGCGCTATCCGCCCCCTCGTATGTATGTATGCCAACCGCCAAAATCTGTCACTCACCCACCCACACATTTTCTGAACTGTTAAATCCTGTAAGAGTCACGGGGAGGCTGGAGCCTATCTCAGCCGACATTGGGAGAAGGCAGGTTAAACACCTAGCCAGACCATACCAGGGCCAACACACACACGCACACACACAAGAATTCACACTCACATCAAGCTGAGCCCGGGCCTTGAACCCAAAAACTAACTTTACTTTTGACATCCAGCAATGTTACTGGATGATTTTTATTCCTAAAAGAATCGTTGTTTTTTGTCCATGGGAGAATAGTCAAAATATAACAATAACATAATTTTGATCATCATACAGAGAACCCGTACAAAGCTCTGCTGCTACTGCAGTAATGCCACTGATAATGAAACGCTATTGGTTAAACACAGAGGCGTCGAAGCTCAGTAACACTCCTCGTCTGGAGGCTGATCCTCACTTCATTGACATTCAGCTCACGGTGAGAGTGTGTCCTGATCGGAGCGACAGACTGTGTTGTTGGTGTGGAAGAGAAACCTGTGGACTGGTTATTAGAGCTCGGCCTGTGTGACTGACAGAGCAAAGTTACACTCTCATTTCCCCGGCCCTTTAAAAAGGATTGCAATCTTCGTTTTTCTTCTCTGCTGTCCGTCTTTGTCACTCAGTATACAACCGATTTCTCTCTCTCCCTCTCTCTCTCTCTCTCCTTGTAAAACCAGGACATCAAACCTCCCTGTCAACCCTTTGACATGAGAGCTTCTGTAATAGCTATAAATGTGCACACATAAATTATATTGAATTTAGATGAGGGATGCGACAGGAACGTATATTTTCCCAGGGGGAACACTGGAGCAGGGTACGTCAAGCGCTATAAAAGATGATTGCGCTAATCTTTAAGAAATATCACAGCTAGACCTGCAATCAGACGCATCACTTACATAGAAAAAATGGTTTCATGAAGGACACTAACCAGTTCTTTGTTTGCCTTGCTGACCGAACCCGAGCACCCGTCCAAAAATCTACCCAAAGAAGATTCATTGAGATCATTGTTATTAATTCCTTAATTAATGTCTTATACTTCAGTGAGTAACAGTTCGTAAGGTGTGGGTAAATGATAAGTTTATTAGCTGGCCCACTGAGTATATGGAAACTGCACTGCGCTAACGACTGCACCGGCATGCCGCCTAAATATTTACCACATTAAACAGTTATACCACCAGCAAAATGTACTGGAATAGCTGGCAAGGTGTGAAGAGAGTGGAATTCATTCATTGATTAATTTTCTAAGCCGCTTAATCCTGATTAGGGTCGCGGGGAGGCTGGAACCCCTCTGGGCGAGGGCGGGGTACACCCTGGACATCTCACCAGGCCACACACACACAACCATTCACACTTACTCTCACACCTAGAGGCCTACTGTGCCTGTTTTTGGACTGTGGGAAGAAACCAGAGTACCCAGAGGAAACCCACGCAAGCACAGAGAGAACATGCAAACTCCACACAATAACGCCGGGGAATCGAACCCAGGACCTTCCTAGTGTGAGGCGGACATGCTAACCACCGTGCCACCCTCCAAATTCTCGAAAATGAAATATGTATACATTCTTAATCATCAAATACTTAAATGGAAATTAAACCAAATCTTAATTAAAGTTGTATGTGATTTATGAGTATGCAAAGGTAAATACAGAAGTAAACTGCATTTGAATAAACTGCGGGTATATACCATTTGCTCCTATAAACAAGCCGATGCTTGTCTGATGTAAGTGAACCGAAGCTATCATGTGTAGATGTGCCTAGATTTATTACATTTGGAAGTTCAGTAGTTTGTATCTGCTTTGTTGGTTTAATATCTGTATACTGTTATTATTGCCATTATCTTGTCTTATATGAAATGACGAATTCACGTCCAGTTCTCAGTCTTTTTAAACGGGCTAATGCAAACTATCAAATGAATTTCACCAGAGTGGAACTTCAAAAATGTAAGTAAAAACCATCTGATTATGAAAATATTACATATGTTCATGTGTAACAGGAGAGTTTGGAAAACTTGCCTTTCGTTTCACTTTAACTGAAGAAACAATTAGCATGGAGTCTCACCAGATCCAGATCCTTGGTTCGAGTCCCTGGCTCAGGGAGGGTATCTCTGTGTGGAGTTATCGGCTGAAATAGGCTCTAGCCTCCCCGTAACCCTAGTAAGATTAGGACGTTTGGCAAATGAATGAATGAATCCTAGTATTAGAATCAGAACACATGATTGCTTATATCCAGTGGGTACATATAGTACAGGTACAAAGAGTCTCAAAAAGACCACGGCATCAACCCAAAAGGAAGACGCAATCAATATCTACTGCAGTGGCATGTTCCTCAATCAAGTTAGCTTACTCAAGTGCCTTAATGCATACATCTACCAGAACACCAAAGGCAGCAATGAAATCCGAAACTGCAATCAAAGCTCTAGACAAGCTATTGAAAGACCACACCCTTACTGAATAAAGGAAGGTTAAATTTCTGAAAAACGCTCGTATGACCCATCACAACCTATGAACGTTCAGGAAAGATGGCATGAAGCGCATCAAGGGATTTGAGACGTTTACGTACCGCAGGGTTGTATGTATTAGCTGGACAGAACCTAGATCACATGAGTCCATCCTGCAGGAACGGAACACCCACAGGAAATGTTGACCGGCATCGCCAGATAAAAAGAGTTAGTGCTCTACTAAGCACAGTCTTAGAGGGTCGAGTGAAGGCAACCGGATCCAGAAGACGACCAAGGAGGAGGTGGATGGATGACATTAGATGATTAGATTAGATTAGATGGGCTTGACCAATGCTGCATGCTCTGCTATGGCAATGGACAGGCAGGGTTGGAGGCAGGCGAGTGCGTCCCTGAGGGTCAAGGCAAGGTATACGTGTGATATCTATTGGAAATTAAAACTTTTTTATTATTGAGTTTGAATATTATTCCTGTCCTCGAGGAACATGTCACACTTCATTTCCCACAGTTCTGCAGGATTTCATATTTGTTTTCACTTGGGCAGAATCATCAATCTCAATATTTACCGGAGGCCAATCTCCCGAGACGCAGATATCCTGATACTAAATGACGGGCCTATCAGTCACTCTGTTCTGTGATCAAAAGAGACGCGTTTACAGTAAACTTTAAGGGCTGAACCTGTTTCGCAGCATTATGTGGTGATCCAGCGTGGAATCATTCTGCTGAGGAAATGATGATGAAAGGATGCTGAAATGTATAAATAAATAAATAAGGCCGACACGGTGTCGCAGTGGTTAGCACGTCCTCCTCACAGCAAGAAGGTCCTGGGTTCAAGTCTCGGGCTTGGGTGTGAGTGTGTTTCTGTCTGGAGTTTGCATGTTCTCCCTGTACTGATATGGGTTTTCTTCGGGTACTCCGGTTTTCTCCTACTGTCCAAAGACGTGCACATTAGGCTAACTAGCTGTTTCAAATTGCCCCTAGGTGTAATTGTGAATAGTTGTGTGTGTTGCAGGGTGTACCTCGCAGGGTGTACCCTGCCATTACCCAGAGTCGACTGACTTTCGAAGCCGCTTAATCCTAATTAGGGTCGCGGGGAGGCTGGCGCCCATCTCAGCCGACTCTGGGCAAGGGCGGGGTACACAATGGAGAGCTTGCCAGGCCATTGCAGGGCCAACAAACATACAACCATCCACGATCTCACCCACACCTAGGGGCGATTTGGAACAGCCAGTTTTTGGACTGTGGGAGGAAACTATAGTACCTGGAGGAAACCCACTGTGTCCTCCAGTGATAAGTTCAAGAAATTTGACAGCATGGCATGGACGTGGAATGCTTTTTGACCTTGACTAAATTAGATCAGAGACTCCTAAGTCCTACATTATTACCCTCCTGGTGTTCTCTCATTGACTCCTATCCTATCGCCAAATCAAAAAACAACAGACGGATGTGGCATTCAGTACCTTTTTAATTAACCTTTGCCTATATTATACATGAGGCAGCATGGGGTGAATGTACTGAGTGTCTGCAGTAATGAGAAGCTCAGGTGTCCTGCTATTATCTGATTTACAGCCCTGGAGAATAAACATACAGCCTACACTGGAATCCCTGCACCTCGATTTGTTTTACTTTTCAGAGTCAGGGAAAATCCTTTGTTGGATTCTTTAAAGTAATCGAAGAACATTAAACATCCCGTGATAGTCTCTTTCTAGAATTACTTTACAGGCAGGAGGCAGCGCTCTGCGGCAGATCCACCTGCAAAACAGTGACTGCAGTCTCGGAGGAGTTCGAATCTGCTGGATCAGAAACAGACGGCTGCGCCCAGCACTGCTTATGAAGGAGAGATGTTTCTGCTGCTACAAAACTTGGATTGAGCTGAGAAAAAATACACTGTGCATGGGGTCGTTATTAATTCTTAAGTATTATCACCTGGGAGACACTTAATAATCCTCAGTAAGAATTTGAAAGAGGAGAAACATTTATTATAGAACAGTTATTTTCGAAACAATGTTCATTCAACCATCCATTAGAGAAGCCTAGGAAACAAGATTTCCAGCGAAAACGCCATGTGTCATGGGGGGACACATGAACCCCATCAGGATTGATTGTGTGTAGTGGAGTATTGTTATTGTTCAGTATAAGTGAAAAATGGAACCATACGTTCACGTGTCTCGCTTTGATTAACCATTTTATCCACCACCTTACCACAAATGCCATACTCAGATACACAGTATATTAATAATTTTAATAACCTGCTGTGCATTAGTGTTCATTTGTATACCGTATGCACTGTGTGTCCAATTCATAATGAGTCCTACTGCCATCTTGAATTATTCCCTAATATATGCACTAAGAATTACAGTGTATTTATCCAGTATCTTCAGATTGCACGGTAAAATATCCCATCTGTCCGTTTCCAGATATAACAGGAAATGTGCTGGAGTGCATCACGTTAATCTCATCTGTTCAATATCCCCCTCGGAAACTTCTACTTCTTCTTCTTCTCCTGCACATAAAGTGCACCATCAGTTATTTGTAAAAGAAAATAAATAAATAAATAGTGCTAGAACTTTGCTTGCTCACATGGCCTCCTGCTAATAAACTGGGCTTTCAGGAGCCGCCGAGTCCGATGTAAGTAATGAAGGCGCAGATCCATTAAGCATCTTTCCAGACATTGCCAAAAACGCTGAAGTATCGGCACGCGTCCAGCTATCGATCATCCGTGTCTGCGGTGTAATGAAGTTAATTAATCTTTGCTTAAAGAGTCGCTAGAATTTCATAATGATCTTCAATATTCTTTTGTTGACTCACTAACCTTTTGTTATTATAATAGCTTTTTGTATTTCAGACATAGCACTGATTAGATGTTGGTAGAAACACTTTGGGGTGTGCTGTTCTAGGAAAATAATCAGCAGTGAGGTGCTGAGATAAACTGTTAGCACCCTGAAGACGATCTAAACTGAGGCTGGCGAGCTCCTACTTGGCCCATTCTAATCTCCAGTCTAAACTGAGTGATTTATAACGCGTGGGGGACAATAAGGCTTTAACGGCCTGTATGTTTTTATGATTTTACGATTCAGTCTTTGTTTGTGGAGTTTGCATGTTCTATTGTGCTTGTGTGGGTTTCCCGAGGGGACTCCGGTTTCCTCCCACAGCATAACTGGCTACTCTTAATTGTCCATAGGTGTGCATAATAGTATGAACACTTGTTTGTGTTTGTGTTAGTCCTGTAGAATACTGATGACTTGTTCAGGATGTAACCCTGCCCTTCACTCCAAATCAGCTGTGATTGGCTCCAGCTTCCTCTGCAACCCTGAAGGAAGCAGTATAGATAATAGATGGATGAACGGGTGGATAAATGGGTGGATGAATTGATAGATTGCCCCTAGCATGTACTAACTGAACAGAATGTTAATTTCTTCCATATTTGTTAATGCAGAATATTACATGTCACATTGTCAGCCCGCTCTCGCACTCTCAGGACTCACAATACACTTCCCATCAGCCATTGCATTGCTTACAGTCACTTGAATTTTGGCTAACGCATCACACGATCACTAGCACAGCAGTATAGGGTTAAGGGCCTTTCGCAAGGGCACAACAGTGGCGGACTGGTGGTATTGATCAGTCAGAGCCTTATACACTGAACAGCCACTCTCCCAAAACTACATGAAATTCATTATACCATCATGTCACCACATTCTTGATTACATTTCTGTTGCAGCCCAAACAAGAGATTAGAATTTTTACCTGTAACGAAATTTTGTAAAGCTACTTATACATTACATGTAACAGTATACATTCATTCATTAATTTTCTAGGCTGCTTGATCCTAATTAGGGTTGTGGGGAGGCTGGTACCCATCTCAGCTGACTCTGGACGAGGGCAGGGTACACACTGGACAGCTTGCCAGGCATGTTTTTGGACTGTGGGAGGAAACCAGAGTACCCGGAGGAAACACACGCAAGCACGGGGAGAACATGTAAACTCCACACAGAAACGCCCCGAGCCCGGGATTCGAACCCAGGCCTTCTTGCTGTAAGGCGGACGTGCTAACCACTGCGTCACTGTGCCAACAGTATACAGTATATTGTAAAACATTATGCTACACTATTAAATATGAATCAAACTCAGAAAAAAAAAAAGTTAAACTAGTTGGAAGCTGGAGCCTATCTCAGCCAACTCTGAAAGGCAGGGTCACCCAGAGCAGCTCACCAGGGCCAACACACACAACAATTCACAATTACACCTAGGGGCAATTTGAAACAGAAAGTTAGCCTAATGTGCACGTCTTTAGACTGTAGGAGGAAACCGGAGTACCCAGAGGAAACCCATATCAGTACAGGAAGAACATGCAAACTCCAGACAAGAGTGAAGCACACTCACACCCAAGCCCAAGACTTGAACCCAGGACCTTCTTCTAAAAGGTTTGAGGTTTATGTTAGAACAGGTTCTTACAGCTCCTCTCAGTGTACCGGTTCTTCAGGAGAACAGGTAGAGGTAGGTCTGTTCTTTCTCTCTGTGCTTGTTTAACACCACACCTCACTTCATGCTCTGAGCCCAGTCTACACGCCAACTGTCATTGACCTTAATCACTTATTTATCCAAGTGTTTGGTGCTCGGATGAAGTAAATGTGATGAACAGTGATGAGATGTGACGAACTGAGAGCCTCGTTGGTGAAACAGAGAAAATGGCATCTGGCCGCTTTCAGCCGAGTGTTTCACAGTGCCTGTGTGTACTGATGTGTGTCTGTGTGGATTGCTTTGGAGGGGCCACTTAACACATGGTTGAGGTTAAGAGCCATGA
>JBCNYH010000012.1:3184551-3195645 GCA_039654325.1 Tandanus tandanus | reverse complement strand
CCAGCCATGTCTCTCACTGTCTGTGGTGAGAGGCATGTAAAAGAACCATTGCTGTCATTTGTAAAGAGTAGGCCATTAGGTTGCTGTCAGCGTGTTTGTGCCTCGTGATGGCCTGGCAAGCCGTCCAGGGTGTACCCTGCCCTCGCCCAGAGTCAGCTAAGATGAGCGCCAGTCTCCCCGCAACCCAAATTAGGATTAAACTTTTTAGAAAATTAATGAATGGATGAAAACAGGCCTCCATAAGCACAAACCTTCTTTAATGTTCTTGAACTCAAGCTATTGAGGATATTTTCCACCCGTCATGTTTTGTTTACATTTTTGCTATTGCCAAAATTAAGCTGTCTCAAAGCTTCCTGTGAATTTGGTGCCATCAGATACCATGCTCTTATTTTTGAGTGACAGTGTCACAGTGAGTTCTAAATGCTAATGAACTTATGACCGGAGTATTATTTCATAATGTGCAATTTTTGGTTGCAATGCTGATAAAATATAAAGAAATCATAGATGTTGAAATTTGTATGGTATAAAGACTGCTGTAGTTTTACTTTTGTATGTTGATCAGCACCTCGTACTGAATGCATTGCTTTGCTAATTAGCACTCCACTATATGCAAATATATCCTACATGGGAACAATTCAATCTGATTGGTTTGCTATCTGGGGTTTATAGACATTCTTATTCATTTTAAACAATTTCTTATTTCTAATTGGTGGAAAGCAAATTCTTTGTATTCATCTACAAGCTGATTTATCCATCAGTGCCATTGTGATAAGTTGAATGATTTCAACAACCGACCTACACCAATGTTCCTACTCATAGATATCATATAAGAGAGATTGGCTGCACTCCGCAGCAGACGGCGCTGCCTGTCCGCAATCTTGATTAGTTTACTTGTACAATTTACAGACATTTTACATTACATTTTACATTTATGACATTTGGCAGATGCCCTTATCCAGAGCAACTTACATATATAATATTTACACAACTAAGCAATTGAGGGTTAAAGGCCTTGCTCAAAGGCCCAACAGTGGCAGCTTGGTGGTAGTGAGCCTTGAACCCCCAACCTTCTGATTAATATGATGGAAAGTACTGTGGCCCTAACATTTTGAAACTTTATTTTATTTTCTTACAGTTTTTGCTTTAGGGAGTCCAGGTCAGGGAGGCAAAGGAGCAGTACAGAAGGAAGTTGGAGAAGAACCTGCAGACCAACAGCATGAAGGAGGTGTGGGATGGAATGAAGACCATCACCGGCTGTAGTTCAAAGCGGGGTGCGACCATCAAAGGGGGTGTAGTGAGGGCAAACCAGTTGAATGACTTCTCAAACCCATTAACACCCCAGAGCACTGCACCACCTACACTACATTATGCCATCTCCCTCCCCTCATTGGCCAATACTGTGACAGAGGAGAATAACCCCCCACCCACACTCACAGCAGCCCAGGTGAGCAGAGAACTAAGGAATCTTCATCCCTGCAAAGCAGCAGGCCCAGACGGAGTATCCCCATGGCCGCTGAAGGCCTGTGGAAACCGTCATCCATCATCCCAGTCCCAAAGAGACCACGTCCTGGAGACCTAAATATCATCTCCAGACAGAGGAGCATCATCAGTGACAGGTTGCTGTCATTGCCCTGCTCCACTGACAGACTGAGATCATTCCTCCCCATTGCCATAAGACTCTTTAACTCCAGCAAGGAGGTGAAACACTTTCACCACATCCACACTCTGCACTGCACCACTCACAGCACACTGTGCATCTTAATGCATGTTTACACTGGACTATTTAAATCATTTGCACTAGACTACCAATTTGCACCATAACAGTATTATCTACTATTCTTATACTCTTTACTATGTCTACTTTAAGTTATTATTTACCCACAATTAGATACTCACTTACATACTCACAATTCTTATACTGTTTTTACTTTACACTAAGTTATTTAAAAAAATATCTTTAATGTATTTGCCTCTAACTTAAGTTTGTTTTTTATAGCATAAGTTTGTGCTGTTTACTGTAAATACTGCTGGAAACTGAATTTCCCTCTGGGATTAATAAAGTATCTATCTATCTATCTTCAGTTCCAGCCATGAAGGTGGAGGAAGGGAAAGGTGCAACTCACCCCCCGCCACCACCCATTTTTTCCCTGCTGGTTCAGGAATCAAACCAGCGACCTTTAGGTCCTAAACCCGCTCCTCTAACCATTAGGCCATGGCTGCCAAAATTTACTGTATTAGGGCAGCAAGGTGGAGCAGTGGTTAGCACGTCCGCCTCACAGCAAGAAGGCCTGGGCTCGATTCTCGGGCTCAGAGCGTTTGTGTGAAGTTTGCATGTTCTCCCCATGCTCGCATGGGTTTCCTCCGGGTACTCTGGTTTCCACCCACACTCCAAAAACATGCACAGTAGGCTGTTTCAAATCGGCATTTGGTGTGATAAGCGCTTTGAGGGTGCAGGTCCATTTTTGGCTTTGTAGGCAAGAATTAGTGTTTTAAATCTAATGCAAGCAGCTACAGCAAACCAATGAAGAGATAGTAGCAGTGGAGTGGTGTGGGGAAATTTGGGAAGGATGAAAACAATCAGTTGCAGAGGTCAAATTGCGCTCAAAGACCTGCCAGGAGTGAGGTGCAGTAGTCTGGTCTTGAGATGATAAGAGACTGAACAAGTATCTGAGTGGCCTTAGTGGAAAGAAATGGACAAATCCTTCGAATGTTAAAAAGGAGAAATCGACATGATCGAGAGAGATTAGTGAGATCATTAAATGAGAATAGAATGACAGGCCATTGTCCATGGTAACTCCAAGACTTCATGCAGTGACTGAAGGAGAGATCACAGAGTTGTCCAAGGAGATTGCAAGATCTTGATGTGGGAAGGAGTCAGCTGGGATGAACAGCAATTCAGTTTTGCTGGGATTAAGCTTCAGCTGGTCTGCATCAGTGTCTGAGGGAGGAAAAGAGTGAACAAGTTGAGTGCCATCTTCATAGCAGTGGTATGAGAACCCATGTGAGGATATGACCTCACCGAAGGACCTAGCATAAAGAGAGAACAGAAGTGGATCAAGAACTGAGCCCTGGCGAACACCAGTGGAAAGTCTGTGTGAAGAAGATGTGGATCCCCTTCATGTAACCTGATATAAGTGACTTTCGAGGTAGGAAGCAAACCATTGCCATGCTGAACCACAAATTCCTAGACTCCTGGAGATGGACAAGAGAGTCATGTGGTTGACCGTGTCAAATGTTGCTGAAAGGTTGAGGAGGATGAGGACTGATGACATCTTGGCTGATCATGCAGCATGTAGCTTCTCTGTGACAGCCAAGAGTGCAGTCTCTGTGGAATGTGCCGCTTTGAAGCCAGATTGATTAGGGTCAAGGAGGTTGTTCTGCAAAAGATATTATGATATAGAATGAATCGGATCTGGCTGATTCACACCATCTGCAGTGCGCTTTCCTCCAAACTTGAAAACATTTTGAATGCATAAAATAATTATAGAATTAATCGTTTGTATGAAAGGAAACAAAAAGAGATTGAAGGGTGTTATCCCCCCCGATCTGAATAATTCTCCATATCATACTTTACCTCATTCAATAATTGCTGATTATCTGGGGTGGATTGAATGCTTGAATCCAAATGATAGCCAAAAATTCATGGTTTTCCATGGTCACTGAATTTAGAAATCCTAGAAATTCTAACTATAATCTTAATTTAGCCTGCTTTTAGGATTTGGTGTTGCGTGTATATACTAACATTTTGATTTTAAAAAAGGTTAAAAGGCATTATGTAACCTGCTTATACTTTGCTCATGGAGCTCACATGACCTGCCTCTCAGGCTTAAAACATGTAAAAATAAGCTATAAAATCTTAATTTTGGTTTTACTTGTTCATATATGAGAAAGTAAAAGCAAAATTAAGATTTTATAGCTTATTTTTATTTTTCCATTAATTTTTATCTTATTTATACAACTAAGCAGTTGAAGGTAAAGGGCTTTACTCACAGACCCAACAGTGGAATCCCTCTAAGCCACCACTGCCCATTTATATTGGTATACCTCATGGATCTGTACTTGGTCCTCTACCTAAAATACCATGTTTTTTTTTTCCTCTTACGCACTCAGCATGTTCAATGTAACCTTCTGCGGACGGCTACTAAAACTGACTTCATCCAGACCGTTATTTTCACTTTACAGTCTGGCACTTAAGGAAATGCTGATCCATGTTAACTACAGTGTGTGGCCATTCTGGTGTTCTTCTCAACTGTCTTCTTTTTTCCTAGCTGCTGTATCTCAACCATGTTATTGTGGGTATTTTTCAATGCAAAACCCCTCACTCAACAATTAAAACCTCGATTTGATCCAATTAAAATGCAAACTTTGTTGCCACATGGAATAAAAAAAAAAACAGGTAGACCTCTCCTTCTCAAACTAATCCACTCTGTATCCCTGTGGACTTCTGCATCCACCTCGAGAACATTTGTCTTTTAGACACCACTTTGTATTATCAGATCACTTTTTTATTCACTCTTTCCACCATCACACTCCAAAATCTCCTCTCAATGTTTACTTCTGCTGTAAGCTCTCTGTCTCCAGCCCTTCCTGTCAAACTTTATCACTTGAAATATTTCAGTAGATTCATGTTGGGGTTTTTCAACTGAAAATGTCTGAAGAACCATTGATGTGAATTCCTTTCTGCTAAATAACAGGGTGCTGATAACAGTTAACTTTTCTTGTTTAACCAGTAAGGATTAGTTCAGGCTTTGGTTTATAGTCACACCTCCCATTGCCTGGAGTTATGAACAAATGCGATGTCTCTTTTAAAAAAGATGTAGAGAGAATGAACAGATGAAGGAACGGTAAATGAACAGTTCACATCAGAAGCCATAATGGTCCATGTAAATGTAAAGTTGGTTTAGTCACTGAGCTACATGTATAGGTAATTCCTATATTTTTATAAGTGTAATATGTAGTTCCAGCCTTCCAATTTTATAGAAACCATTCATAAACAATTGGTATACCTCAGGGAGCTGTGCTTATTCCTCAACTTCTCTCATTATAAAACAACTCATTGAGAACAGTAGGAAAATATCATATTCTTCATTTTCTAATCCGCTTAATCCTAAGGGTTGCGGGGAGGTTGGCACCCATCACAGCCGACTCTGTGGGATGACAGGGCCCATCGTAGGGCCAACACACAACCATTCACACTCATACCTCGGGGCAATTTTGAACAGCCAATCAGCCTACTGTACATATTTTTAGACTGTGGGTGGAAACTGGGGTACCCAGAGGAAACCCATACAAGCAAGGGAAGAACATGCAAACTCCAAACAGAAACTCCCGTGCTTTTTTTTTTTTTTTTCCCGAGATTTCTTAGACACTGTTGGGATTTTACTCTTGAGCAACTAGGACTTTAACTTTTCCTGGATGAGAAGCTAGTCCATTGCATGTGACCTTCCCAGTATTTTTACTGGTACCCATTTATACTGCTGGGTAGACAGAGGCACAACTGTGATCAAGACCACCTTGCCAAGTGGTCATAGCACGTTGGGGGTGTAATGGGGATTCGAACCTACAACCTCGTGATCATGAGCCCAGCACCCTAACCACTACAACACCCATTATTTATTAGGTATTTATTCTTAACATGCAGCTATTTCAGTCTGAATTAATGATCAACACCACCACTGAATCCCACATTCACACAAACAAGCCATGAAGCACCAAACGTTTCTCAATTCTGTGCTAATTACACATCATGTGGTGAAGCAGCAAGTCCAGACAAATGACCCAAAGAATTCCTGGGCCAAATCCTATAATTGTCCAACTACAAGCACTAAAAAAACACTCATAAATGTGACTCAGTCTAAGCTATTCTATACACTCACTCTCAATCCCTCACTTATTCATTTTCCAAACCACTTAATGGCTTAATGATAGGCTGGAGCCTATCTCCGTAGACAATGGGCGAAGGTGGAATACACAATAAACAGCCACACATAGGGACAATTAAGAAGATGTCAATTAGTCTAACGTGCTTGTCTTTTGGACTGCGGGAGGAAACCAGAGGATCCGGAGGAAACCCATGCAAGTACGGGAAGAACATGCAAACTCCACACAGAAATGCCCAAGCCTGGGATTCAAACTCAGGACCATGCTGTGAGGCAGACATTAAATAGAGTTTTTCATTATTTTGAAGTCGTAATTTTTCTTACTTAGTAAAAGCCCAGGTGAGATTATCTGGAATGTTACACTGTCCCATTATTATAAAAGTCAAAAATAATTGCTGCAAAATGCTCCCAAGTGAAAGATTCAGTCAGATTCCTATCTTCTCCCTCTTGATCAGGGGTCGGGTCGTGGAGGCCGCAGCCTAATCAGTGAGGTCTAGATGTTCCTCTCCCCAGCCACTTCCTCCAGCTCTTCAGAGGGGGCATCGAGGCGTTCCCAGACCAGCCGAGAGACATAGTCCCTCCAGCGTGTTCTGGGTCGACCCCGGGGTCTCTTCCCGGTTGGACATGCCAGAAACACCACACCAGGGAGACGTTCAGGAGGCATTCTAATCAGATGCCCGAGCCACTTCAACTGGCTCCTCTCAACGTGGAGGAGCAGCGGTTCTACTCTGAGCTTCTCCTGGATGGCCGAGCTTCTCATCCTATCTCTGAGGGAGAGCCCTGCCACCCTGCGAAGGAAGCTCATTTCAGCCACTTGTATCCGCGATCTTGTTCTTTCGGTCATTAAAGTAGGCAAAGCATGGAGAAAAGTTTTCAGTTGAGGGTAAATGTGTCCTCCAAAGACTGGTGGCGTTTTGGCTTTGCTGTGATTTAGGTTTTTTTTTTTTTTTTTAGGTTTTTAGCCTTTGCTTTTTATCTCATTACACATCTAAACAGCACAATGACTTAAATCAGACTCCTGGTGTTTCTAACCATGTGTAATGAATTGATCTGATTAGAAAGACTGCACTACCTGCCTCATGAAAACATCGAATGGCTTCGGGGTACAGGCCAAAATGTGATTGGTTTCTGTTAGAGAGAGAGAGAGAAAGAGAGAGACCTACAGATGTAATGACTTGTACAATCTTTCCTGAATATATTTATTTTGTATGATATTTAGAGCCTAAATCTGCTTCACTGAAGGTCTTCCAGCGAATATCAGACTGCTGTTTTTTTTTTTTTACTACAGATGTATTAACATTTGATGTATAAATGACTTGCACAAACTCCTCCTCACTTCAATCAAAGTTTTCACGCAACACATCGACCTCACTCTCTCAGTCAAGCACCACCTATGCCCAGCAGCAAGGTCATCACGCTCTGTGCGCTCCGCAACACGTAAATATCGGCATCAGGCTCACTGAAACGTGCTATGTTTCAAAGCTTTCCACCGACCACTATAATTATAATGTCATAAAACTTGTAAGTAGTGCAAGCAAATAGCAAAGGAAGGGCTGTGAAGCTGTGGCTTGGCGATTAAGGCTCTGGCTCAATGATTGAAGGTTAAAGGTTCAAACCCCAGTACAACCAACCTGCCACTGTATAACAGATGATAAATGTAAGTTGATCTGGATAACGGTGCCTGTCAAATGCTGTAAATGTAAATAATATAGACTATTGCAAGGGGTGGAGCTTATTCTTACAAAGCCCACAGTTATGGAAAACTTCCAGTTAATGTTCGGGACTCGGACACAGTCTCTGTTTTTAAGACTAGGCTGAAAACTTACTTGTTTAGTTGAGCATTTTGTTAATAGGCTTTTATTAGGTAAAGGAGCAGATCTGGGGGTTCTCAGGCTTAGAGAGTTCTGGTAAACTGTGATGCTGGGATGCTGTCACTCCCTCACTCTACATGCATGAGTGACTGATTGCCTCATGTTGCAGCGTGTCCTCATATCTGTCTTCCTTCTGGTCCTCTCTTTATAGTTATGCTGTTATAGTCAGTCATGTCGGAGTCCCTGCTTACACTCAGCACTAATAAACTCTTCTTTTACCATTATATTACAATGAGCACACTTGATACCCCAACCCCCCTTTTAGATATACATGATACTTCTGAGATACCAATTATCCTCTACCCTGTGACTGTGTCCTAGTGAACCAGTGTCAGAATGTCTTCGCTGATAGTGACTTTACAGCACTTTTGTAAGCCGCTCTGAGTAAGGGCGCCTGCCAAATGTTGTAAATGTAAATGTAAAGCTGCTTCGCGACAATGTCAACTGTAAAAAGTGCTATACAAATAAAACTGAACTGAATAGTACATGAAGTTTCCATTGAAACAGGGCTAAAGTTAAATGTTCACTGTTTAATTAGTAGCGGTGTTGATCATCCTTACAATATAATGTGTATGTAATACGTTTAAGTTATACAGAGACTTATTTTAACATAAACGGCCATAAAAAGCAAAACACTGCGTGATTTTATACCGTGGATTACTAGCGGGGACAGTTTTTCCCTTTAAGTGAAGTTTACACGTTGGCCGAGGTTGACGTCTTTTGTGGAGACAGTGAGACGTCATATTCTAGTGACTCTGAGGATGAGAATGCTGTCAGTAATGAGCGTGATGGTGAATCCAAAATGGTTTATGCAGCTGTTTTGCTAACTCGGCTCTCCGGTCGTCAGTTGGTTTAGGAATGAAAAGGGCAGTGGTGGCTCAGTGGTTAAGGCTCTGGATTACTGATTTGAAGGTTGGTGGTTCAAACCCCAGTACCACTGAGGTGCTGCTGTTGGGTGCTTCAGCAAGGCCCTTAACCCTCAGTTGTGTAATAAAAAAATGATGAATGTAAGTCACTCTGGATGAGGGTGTCTGCCCAATGCCATAAATGTAAAAAGAAATGTTTTCCGTGACTTTTGCGCTTGTTGTTTGTGCAGGTCAGCTCTGGCTGTGTTATGATGCACTGGTCAATGATGCAGCTCACCCAATCCAACAAGTTTGTGTCACTACCAGGCTGGAACAGCCAATCAGAAAGGCAACATGTCTCTGAGCATGCCTAGAGTCGTAACACTCGCACACACTTTAAAATAGGACATGGAAGGAACCACTGATGCTATACGTGATCATTTTAAAGAGCTAGTAACACTAATTCACCGAAGGTACCCTTTAAGTTTGTGCATGCTATTATATGTGCAATATTGTTTCATACTATAATGGTGTTGACAGTAGTACTATCAAAAGTGGCGGTGGTACTAGTAGAGGTGTGACATAGCTAAGGTGGCTTACATTGATCAATAGGTGAGTATAAACATCCTGAGAAAGTTTGAAGCAGTTCGTGTGTTCAGTTCACTGTTACACCTTGCTGGAAGTCAGTGTGTCCTTCTGTCGTACCATAAAATGATCAGTTCAAAAAAACAACCAATGCATAGATTTTATTTATTAATTTATTTATTTAGTGAAATATGGAGTAAAATCGCTACAGCATCTTTTTAAATTCGAACGGAAGTTTATGAATGAAGAAAGCAGGTCATGTGAATTCGAGTAACACAGAAGATTTTGTGATGGTCGAGAGGATGTCAAGTAATGAAAGTTGACACCCATGCACATCAAAACAGGGGTGGCTCAAGGGTAAAGGCTCTGGGTTACTCATCCTGAGGTTTGGGGTTCAGGCCCTAAAGATCAAAAAGAAAACCACAGGCGAATCTGTGCTGAGATTTTGGAGCGCATTCTAGACAACCCTCAACCTCTAATAAGATCACGTGCAATAGCACTTGGAACTTCCAGTACGATTCTCAACCATACGGCAGTCAGTGCACTGAAAAAAAACACCTGGATCACCAAGGATTACAAGTCCGGACTTAAGGGAACTTGTTTCAATCCTGTTCCAGAAGTGAAGAAAAAATATATAGTGGAGCCTCTGAAAAACTAGAGGGGAAAGACATATTGCAGGAGAGCAGACTTCAGCAGTTACAGAAGAGGAATACATTGAAGGAAAATGTCATTGTAGTGTCAGTTATGTTAATTAAAATTAAATAACAGCATCAGTCTCATTATTTAACAGCCACACCTTGCATTGCTTAATATCCACATTCACTGTACATTACAGACACATGGAGAGCACTGATGGGTACATCGTTTAAAGCAGCAGAGTTTATTTCTATACATAAAGGAGCCTTTAGTCCTGGTGTTAATAGTGATAAGGCCGAATAAAAAAAAAATCCAGTTCCTCATCAGAACTATTGGAAAATATAAATGTGGCACGTGACTGTCAAAGCCCGACAGCTTTTAAAGCTAAATGTAGGTAAAGCAACTGAAGCTATACAATACAGCCTTGATGACCAGCCTTTTACATGTACATGTATATTAAACATGTAACTCTGAAACTATTTCAAACAGAACTAAACCAATCTCAGAATCACAATCACAGCATCTAACACAGAATCGCCTTCTGTGTCGTTTTCACGCTGTCTGAGGCGTTTTCCGAGGTTTTGAGTGTGTTTTTTCTGAAAAAAATAAGTAAATAAATAAATAAATTGGATGCGGCGCCAATTTCCTTGTGCGGGCGCTGATGAGGAACTGACTTTTTTTTTTTTATCCAGCCTAATAGTATTGATATCAGTAGTGTTATTAGTACTGGTAGTAATATCGGGCCAGATAAAAAAAAATATCCTGGTTTCTCATCAGAACTTTTTGCGAGTGGTTTCAGAGAGACAGTGTGGCTGATTCTATTTTATTTACACTGTACTTCATCTTTATTTAATATACCTGGGAAGTGAATGGGCTTCTTCAATGGGCAGAATATAATGGTTCCGTGCCCATATCATGGCTCTCACGCGTTCCTAGTGCGATCTTGACACGTCCTCTGAGCACCACGTCAGAAATCTCGCTTGCTCAAGTCGCGGTAAAAGAAAAAAGTCAGGGTAGCAGAGTGTTGTAAAAGCGGTCTCACATACCATCTTCTTTGCAAAATCATCAGTATGCAAAGGATCTTTATTTCTTCATCTTGCATCACATAGCAAAAAGGATTACGAGAAAATGAATCAATTTAAATGATCTTGCTGCATGGGTGCTTGACTTACATTTAAGTTCCAATCTATTCATTCATTTCCTGAACCGCTTATTCCTAATTAGGGTCGCGGGGAGGCTGGCGCCCATCTCAGCCGACTCTGGGTGAGGGCAGGGTAC
>JBCNYH010000012.1:3166637-3178077 GCA_039654325.1 Tandanus tandanus | reverse complement strand
AACCCACACAAGCACAGGGAGAACATGCAAACTCCACACAGAAACGCCCGAGCTGGGAATCGAACCCAGGACCTTCTGGCTGTGAGGCGGATGTGCTAACCACTGCGCCACCGTGCCGCCTAGTTCCAATCTAGAAATTGGAAACTTTTAATCATGTAATAGGAAATATTAGATCACTCATTCGTTCATTCATTTTCTAAGCCACTTAATCCTAATTAGGGTCGAAGGGGAGGCTGGAGCCTATCTCAGCTGATCCTGGGTGAAGGCGGGGTACACCCTGAACAGCTTGACAGGCCATCGCAGGGCAACACACATACAACCATTCACACTCACTCCTAGGGGCGATTTGGACCAAATACTAGATCATTTTAATGATTTTTAATACGGTTTACCTTGCTAAAGTGCCCTGTGATGGCCTGGCGAGCTGTCCAGGGTGTACCCCGCTCCCTCACCCAGAGTCGGCTGAGATGGGCTCCAGCCTCCCTGCGACCCTAATTAGAATTAAGCGGTTAAAAAAATGAATGAATGAATCAACATGCTAAAGTGTCCTTTTCTCGCAGTGATGATTTGTCACACTGCCACCTAGTGGAATCCTCCAGATTTACATTGCGCTCTTAATGCAGTAGCAGCAGCAGCATCCTTAAGCATACGAGCCTCATAGCATGAAGGCACAGCATAGCATTCCTGGCCCTAAGGCACAGCTCTCCTTGGACTTTGCTGCTTAATATGTCACACCCTTTGACAGGTTGGCCCTGTTGTAATGACATAATCAATATTTTTCGATTCACTTGTCAGATGGATGGGTAATTAGTGTGTGTGTGTGTGTGTGTGTGTGTGTGTGTGTGTGTGTGTGTGTTCATGCTGTCTAATTTTGACCTACTACATAAATTCAGTCAACATGGAGACTTTCAGTACACCTGCACACTGAGAGTCAATGGTGCCATGTTGTCCAGCCGTGTATACAGGCACTGGATTAATGTCACACACACACACACACACACACACACACACACACACACACACACACACACACACTTCATTGATCAGAATGTATTGGGACAATCTTGTGTGTTCTGTTATTCATTCATTCATCCTAATTAGGGTCAAGGGGAGGCTGGCGCCCATCTCAGCCAACTCAGGGTTAGGGTGGGGTACACCCTGAACAGCTCGCCAGACCATTGCAGGGCCAACACAAATACAACCATTCACACTCACACCTGGGGGCAATTTGGAACAGCCAATCAGCCTACTGTGCATGTTTTTGGACTGTGGGAGGAAACCGGAGTACCTGGAGGAAACCTGCATAAGCACAGGAAGAACATGTGACATAGAAACGCCCCTAGCCCGAGAATCGAACCCAGGCCTTCTTGCTGTGAAGCGGACACTGTGCCACCGTGCCGCCCTAATATTATTAGCATTATTATCATCGCATTTTTACCTCTACACACTCGTCTAAAGGTAATCGACATGGTTATATTGACCCTCCGTATCTTGCACAGCGTGTTAGCGATCATTAATGCAAGTACTGAAAAAGTGCACATGACCCGACGCTGTACTTTCATCGTACTGCCTCTGGCTCTCTCAGTCAAACACAGTACCACTGACCACCCTACCACTCTGTAATGTCTGTAATTCAACATCAGGAACATTATAGGAATTACAGGTCTGAAACAGCCTGTGGGGTCTGAAAGCATGCTCTCGCATCATCCCCACTGTATGTACAGCATTTAGAGCAAAATCAACATACAGGAACTCGAGGGGGAAGGGAGAGGATTGAGGTGTTATCTTTTGAAGCATTGTGCTATAGCTCTGAGAATCTGTGATTTCCAGTTAATAAGGAATGTATTGTATAGTGATAAGGGTATTGGTGGAATGGTGGTACAGTGGTTAGCCTGTTCACCTCACAGCAAGAAGGAAGCTACATGAAACAGCCAATTAGCCTACTGTGCATGTCTTTGGACTCTGGGGGGACCAGTGGGAACCAATAAGGATGCAGTATAGGACATGTTTAAAAAAAATGTAATAAGTAAGTCAATAAATAAATAAAAAATATATGTGGTGTGGATGTGGTTAAATCAGGATGCAGAAAGGATGTAATAACAATGGCACTGACATAGTAACAACATAACTACAAACTTTAGTAGGTACTTTAGTAGTGTAGTACATTTAAATGGGGGCGGGGTAATGTGGAATGAACATTTTAAATAATCTGCTTCTTGCTTTATGGTAAAAACCATGAAAAACATTGTCTTAAAATAAAAACATTCCTAACATAGCATGATATGATTGGTTATCTTTCTAGACATGGTGTCTCCATTAAAAACACTGGTTGGTGGCTAACCTAAAACACACCCCTCATTTATGAGTGCAAATGTCAAATAACAGTTGAATAAATAACGACATAAACGAGATTGGAGCCATAGCTGAAGGTGTCACGTCCGGTAGGTGTTCTGCTGCTCTGCAGCGTAGACCCGACCATCATCAAACAACTGTGAGGAAGGTGTGGGATTCGTTCATTCATTTTCTGAAACACTTAATCCTAAATAGGGTCGCGAGGAGGCTGGTACCCATCTCAGCCGACTCTAGGCGAGGGCAGAGTACACCCTGGACAGCTCACCAGGCCATCGCAGGGCAGAAAGTCGCTGACGGCAATGCAGCCTACTCTTGACGAAAATCAGCAATGGTTCTTTTACATTCCTCTCACCACAGACTGTGAGAGACGTGGCTGGCATTTGATAACCCAGTTAGCTGCACTGGGGGGGACAGCAGTGACAACCCATTGATAGTGGGGCTTGAACCCCCGACCTTGGGATCAGTAATACAGCACCCTACCACTGGGACACCACAGTGCTAGGGGAATGGGGAGGCATGGGAATCATGAGTATGAGCATGGGAAGGCATGGGAAACTTGGACTCACAGTCAAAACTGAGATGCTCCAGAAAACAGCACTTCTTGGAACAACCAGGATTTTAAGGAGAGTTACTGTATGTCAGTGTAACTAAAATGAAGACACTGACAGTACCCTTGGTCACTAGTTATGACCCGCTCCTTGTCAGAATATTTCAACATAAAATCAGTCTGAGGAAAACTTTACAATAATACTATAATAATAATAATAATTGTTATTTGTTGTAATAGTAATTGTAATAATTGTATCCCATTAGGCTATTAACACTTGGGTCCAGTGAGGCTTTTCATGCACCCCTTTAGGGATTTGGAAAATGAGTAGGCGTGTTCTTTCTCTGCAATCCAATTAACGTTACTGCACAAATCTTTTAAATTAAATACAACTGTTCTGCTGCACGAGTCCTTCATCACCCTCCAAAGTAACATCTATACATTCATTTTCTGAACTGCTTAATCCTATTTAGGGTCATGGGGAGGCTGGTGCCTATCTCAGCTGACTCCGGGCGAGGGCTGGGTACATGCTGGACAGCTTGTCAGGCCATCGCAGGGCAGAAACACGTTGACGGCAACCCAATGACCTACTCTTTACGACAGCAATGGTTCTTTTACATGTCATTACATTCTCACCACAGACAGTGAGAGACATGGCTGGCCTTCGATAACCCAGTTAGCTGCACTGGGGGGGCAGCAGTGACAATTGGGTGATAGTGAACCACCTTGAACCACCGACCTTCTGATCAGTAAGGCAACACCCTACCCCCGGGCCAACACTGCTCCGCAACATCTACAGACTCAATTTCTGCTGCAGTCACAGTTCCGTCCAATCAGAAAAACTTGACTTGTATTTCAAAACTGGATTTAATATGCATCATAATGAGCTCCTGAATTGAACACATATTTGAGGAGATTATGGAAAATTGTATATGACGATGCTTCAGCACATCTCGCTCACCACTGCGATTGCACGCTGACTCGTGATATATTTCTCATTAGCCTTCATCTGATAAAACTTCCTGCAAAACCCGATTCAGTGGGGGTAAAAAAGTAGAAATTTTTTGAATAACCCCAAACATTTGAATGGTAGACTTCACGTTTTACATTTGAGCACAAATTTATAGGCATCAAATGAGTTGCAAAATAAGTATGATATATAGTCAAGACATTGATAAAGTTTAAAATAGTTATTTTGTCCTTCAAACTAAACTTTTGCTTTTGTTTAAAATCTTCCCTTTACACTGATTACAGCCTCGAAGACCTTTTGGCATCCTAGCTGCCAATTTGTCAAGGTAAGATGAAATTTCACCCCATGCTTCCTGAAGCCCCTCCCACAAGTTGGACTGGTTTGATGGACACTTCTTCCATACCACACGTTCAAGCTGCTTCCACAACAGCTCAACAGGGTTGAGATCCGATGACTACGCTGGCCCCTCCATTACTGACAGAATACCCGCTTACTGCTTCTTCTCTAAATAGTTCTTGCATAGTTTGGAGTGTTTTGGGTCATTGTCCTGTTGTAGGAGGAAAGCAGATCCACTGTCCACAGGTTATGGCATGGTGTTGCAAAATGAAGTGATAGGCTTACTTGCTTAAGATCCCTTTTACCCTGTACAAATCTTCTTATTTTACCACCACCAAAGAACCCCCAGACCATCACATTTCCCCCACCATGTTTAATAGATGGCATCAAGCACTCCTCCAGCATCTTATTTATTCTGCATTTTATAAATATTTTTCTTTGTGACCCAATCATTTTAAACTTAGATTCTTTGATCTATAGCACTTTTTTCAAAAACTTTCTTTTTCCAGTGTTCTGTTGCTCATCCTAGTCTTTTCTTTTTATAGACCCGTCACAGATTTGTTTTTTCTTTACAACTCCAGGAGTCTCCTTTACACTGTTGAAGTTGATGGTGTTTTGCCGATACTATTCATTAAAGCTGCCAATTCAGGACCTGTCAGCCATCTGTTTTTTAAACTAGAGACTCAGATGTACTTGTTTTCTTGCTCAGTTGTGCAGCGGGGTCTCAGTCTTCTTTTTCTGTCCTGTTTAGAGCCATTTTGCGCTGCTCTGTGAAGGGTGTAGTACACACCGTTAGATGAGATCTGCAGTTTCTTGGCAGTTTCTTGTATGGAATAGCCTTCATCTCTAAGAATTTTTGAATCTATAACCAAACCCACATCTTCAGATATTCAACTACTCTAAAGACGGCACAGGCTTTAATCATTACAACAGATTTCCTCTGCGTCTAAAGGGTCTTATAATCATCAGTTAGAGTTTTAATATAATAAACTTGGATCAGTGGACACAGTGTACCATTGGAACACAAGTATGACACTTGCTGAAATTGGGTCTCTGTACACCTATGTAGATGTAGGGGCAGCTGTAGCCTAATGGTTAGAGAAGCGGCTTTGGGACCGAAAGGTTGCTGGTTCGATTCCCGAAACAGCAGGAAAAATGGGTGGTGGCAGGAGACCTTCCCTTCCTCCACCTTCATGTCTGAAGTACCCTTGAGCAAAGCACCTAACCTCCAACTGCTCTCCAGGTGCTGCAACATGTGGCAGCCCACTGCTCCGAGTGTGGGTGTGCACTCACTGTTTACGTGTGTGTGCTCACTTTGGATGGGTTCAATGCAGAAGTCAAAGTTACCCTTGAGGGATTAATACAGTATAAACTAGAAGTTCTCATAGAGAAGTGGAGTGCTGTGAGGGGCAGGTAATCCAAGTCTATATAGTCCGCTTGTATGCGTTTTTTTTATCTCTCCAGGCCCGTTTAGTCCTGCATGGAAGGTGGTGGCGACGATTGCGAGAACTCTAGAAACTGCCGCTCATGCGCTACCACATAAATCGAGTCGCCCATGGAATTCTGGGAGGGCTACTGAGCCCAACCAAAGTATCGAGTTGCCCATGGAATTCTGGGAAGGCCACCCAGCCCAACCAAAGTAGCTGTCTCAACAGCTTACCATTCCTATAACCCTGCTGTGCATGCGCCACCACATAAATCGAGTCAGGCGGGAAAGCACAATTAGTGTTGCTGTTCCATTCGCTGCGCTCGCTCACAGCGATAATCAATCAATTAATTAAATAATTAATTAATTAATTAATTAAATATTCCATTAAAAATCCAGCCATTTCCACCAATAATAGCCATGTACAACATTACATTACATTGTCTTACAGTGTCTAGAATGTCTTTAATTTAAAAGAAAAAAGGGAAATTTCAAAGTGACCCCAAACTTTTGAATGTGTGTGTGTGTGTGTGTGTGTGTGTGTGTGTGTGTGTGTGTGTGTGTGTGTGTGTGTGTTTCTGCTGCACTGTGAATCTCTATCCATCCACCTTTAATGTTCACCTCAGCACTCGGGTTCCTCTGTAGTGTCTTAAATCTCACTTGGTGTTGCAGGTTTATAGTTCATAGAGAGATTTGGAACAAAGCCAGTGTGAAATAAATCGTGGTTATGATAGAGAGAGCGATAGAGAGAGAGAGGGAGAGAGAGAGAGAAAAAGAAAGTTCTGATCCAGCCTTACAGATCAGAGCTGCTCAGCAGACTCAACTCTCCTGACACATTCACTGTTTATTGGATGGAGAAAGTGGAGATCAGCCGCCCGTTCCGTATCTGTGATGTTCAGGTGAGAAACAATTTAATTATGGAGGAAGGTCCCTGGGGTTTGCGCAAGTGCGTTTCAAAAACCAGGTACAGACTGCAACGTGAAGATGAAAAGAAAGTTTTAAAAAATTGATTTTCTGCATAGTAAGACTCGTGGAGCTTATTGCATTTTTACCTAAAACCTGAGGTGATATCAGTGAGATTTTATAAAATTAAGCAATATCACAGGGCAGCGATATATATATTATATATTATAAAATTTTCTATAAAAGCAGCTCTGACAGTAGTGCAGCTGCAAATCACAGGTTTATATTAATATTAATGCACTTATTCTCATGTATTATCATTAGCAATCAATAGCAACTGTACAGGTGATGCAAGGTGGATGTAAATAAAAATGCCTCCTTGTTATTAGCTTCCGCCCACAAAGTGGCTCGGGTGCTATAGGAATGGATTCTGTCTGTCTGTCCATCTGTCTGTCTGCCACACTTCTGGACATTTACTTGCCGCACGCTGAAGCTGGGTCTTTCAAACTTGCTATGCCTTTTCACTACTATGAGTGCTAGGCTGATAGCGCTACACTTATGTGTGAGTGACCTTGACCTACTTTTCAAGGTCACCGAGGCAAAACTGTATAATAATTAGGTTTCCGGACATTTACTTGCCGCGCGCTGAAGCTGGGTCTTTCAAACCTGCAATGCTTGTTCTATATTGACATATTATGAAATGGTCCTTTCAACCTCCCTGCAACCCTAATAGGATTTGAAAAATCAGTGAGAGAGTGATTATCTTGTGCTCCTAAGTGGCGCATCGATACGGTGTGCTGCTATCATCCTGGAGATCACAAGTTCAAATCCAGGAGTCCATGGGAGCTAATTGGTTAAGCTTCCACAGGAGGAAGGACTGGCTTATGCTCACCTCCCTGTCACTTCAAGCAATCACCAACCAATCATGGGTGTCTGTGAGGTCATGCATATGTGGAAGGAAAGGGTGGATAGTGCTTTACCTCCGGGTGTGTTAAGTCACCCCTGAAAATGCATGTGCAGCAATTTGTAAAAAGATGCATGGGGCTAGAATCATGCATCATGGAGGGGTACCTGGTTGCTCTTTCCCCTTCCTGGCTGGTGGTGGTGGTGGTGGTGGCATTATAGTGGAACTGGCGGAAGGGAATTGGCTGCAAATAAATTAGAGGATAAATAACATGTCTGGCTCCCAATTCGCCCGACTCTGGGTGAAGGCAGGGTACACCCTGAACAGCTCATCAGACCATTGCCAGGCCATCACACATACAACTGTTCACACTCACACTTTGGAGCAATTTGGAACAGACAATTAGCCTACTACTCTCCCTCAGAGATAGGGTGAGAAGCTCAGCCATCCAGGAGGAGCGTGGAGTAGAACTGCTGCTCCTCCACATTGAGAGGAACCAGCTGAGGTGGCTCGGGCATCTGATTAGAATGCCTCCCGAACACGTTTCAGGCATGTCCAACCGGGAAGAGACCCCGGGGTCGACCCAGAACACATTGGAGGGACTCTGTCTCTCGGCTGGTCTGGAAGTGCCTCGGTGTCCCCCCGGAAGAGCTGGAGGAAGTGGCTGGGGAGAGGGACATCTGGACCTCATTGCTTAGGCTGCTGCCCCCGTGACCTGACCCCGGATCAAGTGGAAGAAGATGATGGTGCTGATAATGTAACCATTAATTACTAAGCAAATCTTTCTTTAATAAAATAGAAACCATGCAACAAAGCCTTGCTGTAGTGTAAGATTAAATATTACATGGAGCTTTGTTCCTCTTAGTCCATTCTGTTAATAAATGTTAATAGATAGCACAACTGCTTTATAATTATTCACAGGTTGGGAAATCTCAGTGCACCCCAAGGCTTTATAATGAATACTGGTGTTATAAAGCACATTTTATAGCACATTTGAGTATTTGAACAGTATGAGGCATTATTAGAGTTTGCTTAATAAAGAAAAAATTACGAAGATTATAGAGCACTGAGCCAATACCCACAATCGGTATTGAGTGGCAAGTAAATGTCCGGAAACCTAATATACAGTTTTGCCTCTGTGACCTTGAAAAGTAGGTCAAGGTCACTCACACACAATCTCATGCAAGCACTCATAGTAGTGAACCAGCAAAGCAAGTTGGAAAGCCCAAGTGAATGTCCATAAACTAAGCTATGAGGGACAGGCGGACGGATGGAACCCATTCCTATAACTCCGAGCCACTTTGTGGGTGGGAGCTAATGAGTCCTGTTAGGTACTCTGGCGTAGTGATTAGCACGTCTGCCTCACAGTAAGAAGGTCCTGGGTTTGAGACCCAGGCTCGGCAAGGGCATTTCTGTTTGGAGTTTTCACATTCTCCCCATGCATGCATGGGTTTCCTCCGGGTTGCCCTGGTTTCCTCCAACATTCCTAATACATGCACATTAAGCCAAATGGCTGCTCCAAGTTGCACCTTATTGTGAGTGTGAGTGTCCATGGTTGAGTAAGGGTGTGTGTTGGCCGTTCGATGAACTGTTGGGTTGTCCAGGGTTGGCTGAGATAGGCTTCAGCCTCCCAGTGACCCTAGTAGGATTAAGTGGTTTGGCAAATAAATGAATGAATGAGTCCTTACCAAGTTCTAACAGTTTATGAATAAAGGCTTTATAGACTGAAAAGCAGATTCCTGATTCAGGTACGTTGATCAGTGGAACATATCAATCTGTATACCAGATGGCCTGTATCTGAACACAGCCGAACTCCTGTTCCATGTATTAATGCGCTCCAGCTCGTCCCGTATCCATGCTCACTTTCAGAAGGAAAGCGCCAAATTAAATTCCACGTTCACAAATCACGTTAAAGCACACTAAAGCCAAAAACATGGAGTGGCAGGAAAACGCTCAGAGCCTTCTGTCACACAAATCACTATGTTTTTATTCCACGCATTCTGTCCTCTGTTGGAGTCTGGGCTCAGAGAGGGAGAAAGGGAGAGAGAGGGAGAGAGATTGAGAGATAGAGAAGGAAGGGAGGGAGGGAGGCTGAAATGGAAGGATGAGGAGTGATTACAGCCTGTCTGTCCCTTAGTGCACTGCGTACTCTCAGAGCTTTTAAGAGAGCTTTTCACAGACTTGTGAACATCTCCGTAATACTTTAAGACATCAAACCAAGCCATTAGCAGTCTAGCAGGGCTCTTTTCATGCGTTCCATCGCCAAGAGAACCAGAAAAGGAAACTTCCCCAAAGAAATGAAGGGAGAGTCTAAAGCAGGGCACGTCAAGTGGTGGACTCGGATTGAGCAAGCAGGATATGCTAGGTGTTTATAGAATTTTAGCCGAATACACCTGACCGATAGGGAACATCACTTCACCAGCATCGATCTTCAACAAAATTCTCATGTTTTGCTTTATTTACTTTGGTACGAGTGACTTGAGAAACTTTTTTATTTTTTTAACTATTTTTTAAATGAAAAAACAAATATGTGGAGCGTACTCTCTGAAACAGGTTTCTGGGAAAAGCTCCAAGTCAGCAAACTAATTGCATTGCAGTTTTCTCTAAAATTCTCCTGGGCTTCAGCTCTCCCACATGAAGAAAGCAGCATTACAAAATCCTCCTTCTAAAAGCCAAGTAGGCAAAAAAAAAAAAAGTGCTGTTCCTTCTGTTTAAGCACTGCAGAAATACTGGAGAGGTGGATAGGTAGGTGAATGGATGGACAGATGTATAGATGGATAGAAGGATAGACGTGGATAGATGTGGGCGGATGGGTAGATGGGAAAGGTGGATGGATAAGTTTTTTTGCGGGTAGGTGGATGGTAGATGAACACCCCCCCACCCTCCCACCCTCCCACCCCATGTTTTTCCCTCTCTAATTTTAGTATCCAGTTCTCACCTGTCAAGTGTTGCCTCCCTATGACATACGACCACCACCATCCAGGGAGGGGGCGTAAGCATGCACATGTCCCCTCCGTGACATGCGATGCTGCCACCCGCCTATTTATGAACTGCTGTGCGTGCGGATTGGAGATGGCCTAACACACTTGGAGGGAAAGCGCTATCCGAACCCTTTTGTAGTATGAGCGCATAGACGTTCATGGATTGGCTGCTAATCGCTGTGAGTGACAGGAGAGCATATGCCATCCATCCCTCCCTCCCTCCCTCCATCCCGTGAGAACTCAGCCAATTAGCTCCCATGTACTCCTGGTCATGGATGGCTGTGGTATCAGCCTGGATTTGAACTTTCGATCTCCAGGTTGATAGTCACTCAATGTGATGCGCCATTTGGGAGCCCAAGAGTTTTTTTTTGTTTGTTTGTTTTTTTGTTTTTTTAAGTAAAATGTTACACAGAATATAGACTATCCAAATATTGTTTAATTTATTACAGTTTACTGTTTTTAGTGAATTTACTTTTATTAATATCAGTCTCAGGTAGAGTGTGTAGAGTTAATTGAAAACGAGTTGTAGAATTTACTTTCCATCCTGTAGAACCAGTCTTGGCAAAAAACCCAGCAATCTTTATCATGTATCTTGTAATCTATTTTTAATCTATTTTAATCTTTTTGTTATCTATTTATAATCTGTGTTATCTTTCTGTAATCTATTTATAATTTTTTTTGTAATCTATTTGTAGTCTGGTTATAATCTATTTATAATCTTTTTGTTATCTATCTGTTATCTATTCGTAAATGTTTTGTAATCTATTTGTAATATTTTAAAGATCTATCTATAATCTTTTTTTGTAATCCTTCTGCAATCTATTTGTATTTTTTTTGTAATCTATTTGTAATCTTTCTGTAATCTATTTGTATTTTTTTGTAATCTATTTGTAATCTTTTTGTAATCTATTTGTAATCTATTAGTATTTTTTTATTTTATTTTTTTTCCCCCCTCCTTGAATCGCCACCTTATCGTGGTGGAGGGGTTTGCGTGTCCTAATGATCCTGGGAGCTATGTTGT
>JBCNYH010000012.1:3115149-3129685 GCA_039654325.1 Tandanus tandanus | reverse complement strand
AGCCAGCATCAGCACACCAGGACAGACCACAGGACTCAGAAAGCAGAAGGATCAGGAGGATCAGGATCACCGGCATCTTAAGTTGTTTGGAGGCTCCAACTAAATCATGGAATGTCGTAGTGTAGTTTCAGGTACTGTGGGTTTAGTAGATCATCCAGGCTCTGGGTGACTGATCAGAAGATTGGGGGTTCAAGCCCCACTACCATCATGCTGCCACTGCTAGGCCCGTGAGCAAGGCCCTTAACCCTCTACTACTCAGTTTCATAAATGCGATTAAGGAAGTGTATGTTGCTCTAGGTAAGGCCATCTGCCAAATAATGTAAATGTACATTTAAATATATCGTATATGCTAAATATTTCAATATCATATGTACTGCTGGTTAGCTCGTCCACCTTACAGGAAGAAGGTCCTGGGTTCGATTCCCGGGCTCGGCGAGGGCATTTCTCTGTGGAGTTTGCATGTTCTCCCCATGCTTGCACAGGTTTCCTCCGGGTACTCCGGTTTCCTCCCAAAGTCCAAAAACATGCACCGTAGGCAGATTTGCTCGAACCCAGGCCTTCTTGCTGTGAGGCTGACGTGCTAACTACTGCACCACTGTGCTGCCTGGATGCTATGTTCCTTTTTTATTATTATTATTTGGCTTGGTGTAGGTTTGCGCTTTCCAAGCGCTCTTGTTTCTCGTTGTTTTGATGTTCAAGAACAACAAAAAATGTCTTGTTGACGAGAAACCATAATTTCCTTTGTCATGACCATCCATTCATTCATTCAATTTCTAAGCTGCTTAATCCTAATTAGGGTCGCAGGGAGGCTGGCACCCATCTCAGCCGCGAGGGCGGAGTACACCCTGGACAGCTCGTCAGGCCATCGCAGGTCCAATACCCACACAACCATTTACACTCTCACCCACACCCATGGGTGATTTGGAACAGCCGATTAGCCGACTGTGCATGTTTTTGGGCTGTGGGTGGAAACTGGAGTACCTGGAGGAAACCCACACAAGCACAGGGAGAACATACCAACTCCACACATAAACGCCCCGAGCCCTGGAATCGAACCCAGGCTTTCTTGCTGCCAGGTGGACATGCTGACCACTGCGCCACCGCGCCGCCTGTCATGAAGATTTCAGTCTGAAAACATAGAGGTGGAGCTTTACTGTATCTCTGACTGATACAAAGCACCAACAATGGAGACTCTGTCCTTTGAGCTGTTACTATAAATGCGCATTTGTGTCAACCTGCTATATGAAGCTGCATTACTGTCCGAGCTGAGCAACCAATCAGAATCCAAAACTCAAGATTAAGAATATCTGCACACGCATCTTTATCATGAATCATTATGACCTCTATAAATCAGTGCATGTGGGGTTTAAGGGGTGTATTTGGTGTTGTGTAAGATCTCCAGGATGAACGTTGAGCCAGTCAGAATCTATGAAAGCACTACGCCAAATTAGAGCTGCTCCTGGATGACCTTTGACCCTTTCCCTTTATTTATTTGTTTTATTATCTTCCCCTCCCTCTCATCGACTTGCCGATAAAGCAATCTGGCTCCTGGAATCCTCCTGTTCGATGGCACGTACTCACTGATGGAGTTTCATCTTCTCCGGCGAAGGATGGCGTGAAAGCTGCTTTGATTCTCAAAAAGGCTCCTCCACATCAACAAGACTGATGTCCGCGTGATGCTTATGGACGGTTCCCTTAATACCGAAAACGCTTTCTCTCAAAACAAGCTCCTGGTCCTGTTTATTCCTCGTCACTCCTCGGGGTTTAATATAACACTCAGTTTGTATGGAATGTGTTTTGCCCTGCAGCTGGCTTTATTTTCAGATTTCTCAAACAGCGTCGTGCAGCAACATGACGGCCCAGGCAGAGATAAGCCTCCCGCTACTCGAAGCTCATCTTCTTTTTGATTCACACCTACTTTTTTTTTTGACAGCTGTGTCCGAAATCAAAACAAGGAGCACGTTCTGTGAAGCAAACATATAGATGAAGAGAGAGCATACAGAACGAGCTTTCATGAAATAAATGAGTAAGTTCACACTGCATCAATCTCAGTCAGAAACTTCTGAAGTGAAGAAAAGCAGGAAAACCTGGTTGGTGATATTTACACTGAATTGAAATAGTAAAACGATACATTTCAAACCCTTATATCCTGAAGGCATGATGATTTGTACAGGACTTTACTTTATTATTTAACATTCAAGGAAGGAGTCTCCAGTGTCAGGACTTTCTAACACTTTTACTCCCTCACTTATTTTCCAAACTGCTTAATGCTACTAGAGTCACGGGGAGGCTGGAGCCTTTCTCCACCGACACTGTGCAAAAGCAGAATACACCCTGAAAAGCTCGCAGGGCAACACACACACACACGCACAACCATTCACATTCACACTCACGCCCAGGGGCGATTTACGACAGCTAATTAGTCTAATGTGCAGGTCTTGGGCGTGTGGAAAGAAATGGGAGTACCCAGGGGAAACCCACACAAACATGGGGAGAACATGCAAGCTCCATGCCTCGAACCCAAGACCTTCTTGGAGGGCAGTGGTGGCTTAGTGGTGGGCAACTTCTAACAGTTCGTAAGGTAAAACATTAATAAGGTAAAGGAAAAACATTATGTTAATCATCTTACTATTTCATGCTGGTGAAATATATAACATTCAGGTTTTTACCTTCACCCAAATCAGAGTATAATCACTTGTGTTTAGTTGTTTGTTTATTTGTTTGCCTGTTTGTTTGCTTGTTTGTAAACAAAATCCTGACCACACCCAATCAGGGATTTTCACAAAACTTGTTAGGGACACTACTTTACCTGATTCCGAAAGATTACTTAATTTTGGTATGTCAAGGTCAAAGGTCAAGGTCAGAGCAAGGTCACAATTTTGGAGATATACATTTCCCATGTAAAAATGAAAATTGTTCATATCTTAGAAACAAAGTGATCTAAACCCATGAACGCCATCAGAGACAGATAGGAAACAGGAAACCAAATGCAAGCTTTCAAACCGTTAACACAATCACCCTTAACCTTGATTGACCTTGAAAGGTCAAATTCAAGGTGACAGGATTTTTAGCAGTTATCACTTCAAAATACATGTAGAATCTATGACTGGACTTTTAACTGATACAGTCACCTTTGACCTTAAGTGACCTTTAAAGGTCAAAATCAAAGTCACATGATTTTGAATGCTCAAATATTAATAGGAGTGATGATAGATATACCGTTACGATGGAACACTAATGGGAAACCATATAAGGACTTACATATCATAAGACGAGCACATGGGTAATTGCGTTGCCTGCCATACATAGGGATCACGGTGACGTCTTCCGTCACCACACATACTTGTAATCCTCAACTGCTCCCCAACCATTCAAATCATATCAACCAAACATTCACAGACATTTACATCATACTATTGTGCATGTCCTGTTTTAGTTTTGTACTAAATTAATTTTGTCCTTTCGCATGACAGAACATGGCATTAGTCAATGCCCAACAAGGGGCTTGCCATCATTAATCCACAACTTCTCCTACATCTGCGAATAGATCTTTACTAAACTTTCACAGAATCTCCTTAACAATGGTATTGGTCACCTCCTATTGTATTACCTTCACCACAAGTTTGTTTTTTGATCTGTGTTGATTTGTTTGTTACTTTGTTTGTTTGGTAGATTCTGTGCAATATAACTCAAAAGGTTACTCACAGATTCATTTATTCATTTTCTAAGCCGCTTAATTCTAATTAGGGTCGCGGGGAGGCTGGTGCCCATCTCAGATGGATCTGGGCGAAGGCGGGGTGCATCCTGAACAGCTCGCCAGGCCATCGCAGGGCCAACACACACACACACAACCATTCACACGCACACATAGAGGCGATTTGGAACAACCAATCAGCCTACTGTGCATGTTTTTGGACTGTGGGAGAAAACCCACAGGAAAACCTGTGGGAGAGTACCCGGAGGAAACCCACACAAGTACGGGGAGAACATTTTCCGGTTAATCGCACTTGTCACCATAATCATTTGAGCCTGGTGGAAGAAACTTGCACTCTCTGAGTGACCCTCTAGTTTTGGTATTAAATCATTTTTTGAAGTTTCCCATGCCGAAACATTACACTACAAGAGGCTTGCCATTGTTAATCCACAGCTCCTCCTTCATCTGTGGATGGATTTTCACAAAACTTTTTTCTTCAGAATATAATGCTATTGTGCATCTCCTGTATTAAATCTTTAATTATTTTTTATTGTAAGATTTCTAGACGGCACGGTGGCGCAGTGGTTAGCATGTCCGCCCCACAGCAAGAAAGTCCTGGGTTCCATTCCCAGTCTCGGGGGTTTCTGTGTGGAGTTTGCATGTTCTCCCCATGCTTGTGTGGGTTTTCTCTGCAGGAGGAAACCGGAGTACCAAACTGGGTACCAAAAACATGCACAATAGGCTACCTGGCCGTTCCAAATCACCCCAAGGTGTGAGTATGAATGGTTGTATGTGCGATGGCCCGGAGAGCTGTCCAGGGTGTACCTCGCCTTCGCCCAGTGTCGGCTGAGATGGGCTCCAGCCTCCCCACAACCCTAAAATAGGATTATGCGGTGTGGCAAATGAGTGAGAGAATAAGTGAGTGTATAAAAAGTAAGAAGTGCGTCAGTGTTTTGCTGTGTTGTTGTGAAATCAGAGCAGCAAAACACGTCAGGACGTCCTGTGATAGGATAATAATGACTCCACTTCATCTCACCACCCATAGTGTTTTAAACATTTATACGTTGTGCTGAATACTGCAGCAGAAGGATATATATGTACTTCATTAGAGTTATATTAGAAACCAGTTTCATTTCCGGCCAATTACAATCCTGGACATAAGCCCTGCCCAGCTGGAACTGATTTTGTTCGGGCTGTGAAACCATTAATGTGTTTTTGTTGTTGTTGTGTTGTGTTTTTTGGGGGGTTTTTTTGTGGGGAGAGGCGAGTAAGCGCACTGCGATTATTTTTGCACACTAGATGATGAGAACAGCATGCTGACTTGGTCACATTGTCATGCTGTTCATTTCCATTCTTTTTATTTCTTGACCTTGCACGGGGCTCCATCTGTAACTTCCCTGTCCTAATTATCAGCCCTGCAGCAGGACACAGGACCTGCTCTGATTTAGCAATTAGCATCGACTCCAGCAGCGTCTCTGAAAAAAATAAACCAAACTTCTCACGGTGTCATGAGGTCCCACTCGAAGGAGGCATGACGCAATGCCACTCTCTGGCTGCATCTGAATATACTGTACATACTTCTATAATCAGTCTGCATTTATTATTACTTAAACTATCAAAACTAATGCACTACTAGATTCATAGTAGAGGACGCACGGTGGTGTAGTGGCTGTCACGTCCACCTCACAGCAAGAAGGTCCTGGGTTTGAGTCCCGGGCTCGGTGAGGGTGTTTCTGAGTGGTGTTTGCATGTTCTCCCTGTGCTTGCGTGGGTTTCCTCCGGGTACTCCAGTTTCCTCCAGCAGTCTAAGGATTTCTTCAGCTCCCATCGTCTGGATTTTTTATGTGTGACTGAGACATGGCTGGGTGCTGGTGAGTCCGGTGCTCTTTCTGAACTTCTTCCAGTCGGCTGTTGTTATTTTAACTCTCCGCAGACGTCGGGTCGAGGACCATAAAAACGGCGACCATTTATAAAAATTCCTATAAATGTAAGCAGCGATTTCCTTCTTCATTGTCCAGCTTTGAAACGACTTTATTCGAGGTGGGCCGCTCTGAGCCGGTACTGTGTGCAGTCATCTGCTGACCCCCGAAATACAATAAGGACTTTATAAAGGACTTTTCCGATTTCTTAGCTGGAATTATGCCTGCCTATGACCGCGTTCTTATTATCGGCGATTTTAATGTCCATGTGTGCTGTCCTGATAAGCCACTGATGAAGGACTTTTTAAGCCTTATTGACTCTTTTAATGTGGTGCAGTCTGTGTCTGGTCCCACACACGAACATGACCACACACTACATCTTGTTCTCTCACATGGCATGTGTGTGTTAAACCTGGAGATATGTGACGATATGTTTTCTGACCATGTGTCTGTATTATTTGAAGTCATTTTTTTATGTACTGCAGCTAAAACCTGTGTTTACAACTGTAGGGGGTTGTAGAAAATTTTTTAGTCTCCTCCTTAATTAATTTTACTATGTAAAGCTGCTTTGTGACAATGTCAATTGTAAAAAGCGCTATACAAATAAAACTGAATTGAATTGAAATTGAAAACCCGTGCTCCGGCTCGGCGCTGTCGGATTTTTAACCCCTTCACTGCTGCTCAGTTCTCTGCTGCTTATGAACAGTTTTGGGTCCCTGCAGACTCATTATTTTCAGATACGGAAGAGCACAGTTCATGGTTTCACTCCTCCTGCCAAACCATCCTGGACTCTGTGGCTCCATTTAAAATCAAGCACCCTAAGATTAAAACTGAGCCCTGGTTTATTGACACAACCCATGCAGTCCGAAAGGAGGCTTGCAAAGCTGAACGCAGGTGGAAGAAGGACAAGCTGCAGGTGTCACGTCAAATTTTAAAGGATTGCTGGCATAATTGCCACGTGTGTTATTTAAAACCATTGATTCTGTTCTTAATGCCTCTCAGACTATCAGCCTGGAAGCCTCTTCTGAATTATGTAATACATTTCTTACATTTTTTATTGATAATGTCACCACCACAAGGGCTCTCATCTCAGCTCCTGCTTCTGACCCTTCTGTTCCTGTCCTGCTGTTTTTGATCAGTTTGAACCTGTGACCTTGTCAGTGTTAGAGGAGGTTGTTAGCCGTATTAGGCCCTCAGGTCCCCCCCCCCCCCCATGACGCTGTCTATCCTAGGTTTTTTAAAGAGGTTTTCCCAAGCATAGGTCAGTCAGTTCTCACTATTATTCACAACAGTCCATCTTCTGGTGTAGTTCCTGTGAATTTTAAACACGCTGTAGTGCAACCCCTAATTAAGAAACCTGGCGGAAGCTCAGAAGGGACCAAGCGTTTTCCAACGCTGCTCCTAAATTGTGGAACAGTCTGCCCTTTCACGTTAGACACGCCCCTTCATTGTCCACTTTTAAAATCGTCTTAAAACCCACTTTTACTCATTGGCTTTTGACCCAGTATGAGACTTAGACTTTTAATTGTTTATTCATTTGTTATTATTTGTTTTTACTTATTGATTGTTTTTATGTTGTTTTGTATGTTTTATGTTTTGCCTTAATTTTACTTGTGATTTACAGCACTTTTTTTCCAGCCATGGTTGTGTGAAAGTGCTATATAAATAAAGTTGGTGTGGTATGGTATTCCTGTTCCGGTTCCTTCCATGTCTCCAGCGCATCCCTGTTGCCGTGTAGGATCACAGGTTGTCCTGTTCTGATGTTGCTTTCCTGTTACGGATGCTGACTGTGAATGTTTGAATAAAACACAAGCTGAGAACACACACTCGCACACAGAAAAGAGGTAGAAGAGGAGATGTAAGCTGAAGGCTAATTTCCGAATAGCTCAGCAGGAAGGTTTCACAGAGCTCGTGTAATATTATGAGAAGTTCAGTGTCAGGGCCAAGATGGTACCAGTTATTAGATGGTAATGAGCAATTGTCTTTATTAAGCCAATGTTCTTTCTGAGGCACATATTAAGAAGATTAGTATTGTTATTGCAATTCTTGCCCAGATGTTACCCAGCTGGCACATCGTATGACTGATTCCACAATTATAGGGTTTTAATTAACTAAGCATGAGGACTGTACAGAGAAATCTCAGCACACAGTCTTTAGTATGGATCGAGCTAAGGGCGAGTCGCAAAAAGACTAAGTGCTGGGATTTCTCTGTACAGACCGAGCAAAAAAGCCCAATAAGTAATTAACTATACGTCATTTTTAAAAAATGCAGCCTTTTTTAATCCACTTTAGGCGCTGTTACTTTTTTTACTCTGACTGGGGCACTATCTCCAAACTGCCCTCTTCTGAACAAGGCGTTGTCTGTAAGGACGTTGGTAGCTTTTGGCTTGTTTCCCTTTCCATAATGAACGAGAGCGTTCCTATGAGCGGCGAGTACTTTGTTGGACTACGTAAACTCTTTATCTTTTAGGACATTTCCTGTATAATTTTCTTCTTCATGAAAATGCTAAATGCTTCTCTGGAAGCTGCTAAACTTTGTACTGCACAGTGCAGCTAGCTAAAAGCTAAATTTCATTTAGTTACAGTCTGGATACACGATTTATTGTCCACATATCAACAATTCAGATTGTGCATACCGTCACCGCCATATAATAATAAACGTTATTAATATCCTTTAAACTATGAAAACAATTTGTTTTTTAATTATGAAACTGTCACCCATGTCAGACAGGAGGATCTTGCTCTTTAGGGAGAATCACACCACAACCCAATGTCTCCTGTAATGCTAAGGTGTGGCTAGATGATACGTGAGAACTGGTACTGCGACTTCTGTAGAGGTACCAGAGGATGATGAAAACAGTCTCTTACAGATATGGGAAAAAATGGAGAAAAAAATGGTCACTGGTCACATGGTTACTGGCTAAAAAAAAGATAATTGATTTAAATAGCCAAAGAAGGTGGTTATAATGATGGTGATGATGGTGATAGTAATGATGGAAATAATGATTGTTACAATGATTATCATGGTAATGACGATGGCAATAGTAATAGTAGTGATAGTGATGATGGTGGTGGTGATGATAATAATGGGGGTTATTATGATGATGATGATGATGATGATGATGGGAATAATGGTGATGACGGTGGTGGTGATGATAGTGGTGATGGTGATGACGGTGGTGGTTGTGATGATGGTGGTGAGAATGATGATGGTGTTGATGATGGTGGCAGTGGTGATGATTATGGCGATGGAAATGGTGGTGGTGGTGATGATGATGGTGGTGGTGGTGATGATGGTGGTGGTGATGATGGTGGTGATAATGCTGATAGTGGTGGTGATGATGATAATAATGGGGTGATGATGGTGGTGATGACAATGGTGGTGGTGATGTTGATGATGGTGATAATGTTGATGAGGGTGATGACGGCGGTGGTGATGAAGGTGATGATGATGGTGGTGGTTGTGATGGTGGTGAGAATGATGATGATGGTCATGATGATAGTGGCAGTGGTGATGATGATGATGGCGATGGAAATGATGGTAGTGTTGATGATAGTGATGATGATGATGATGATGATGGTGGTGATTATGATTGTGTTAATGCTGATAGTGGTGGTAATGATGATAATGATGGAGTGATGATGGTGATGATGATGGTGATAATGTTGACGATGGTGATGATGGTGATAATGCTGATAGTGGTGGTGATGATGATAATGATGGCGTGATGATGGTGATGACAGAGGTGGTGATGGAGGTAATGATGATAGTGGTGGTAAGGATGATAATGATGGAGTGATGATGGTGATGACAGTGGTGGTGATGGAGGTAATGATGATAGTGGTGGTAATGATGATAATGATGGGGTGATGATGGTGATAATGTTGACGATGGTGATGATTGTGTTAATGCTGATAGTGGTGGTGATGATGATAATGATGGGGTGATGATGGTAATGATGATGGTGATAATGTTGACAATGGTGATGATGGTGATAATGCTGATAGTGGTGGTGATGATAATGATGGAGTGATGATGGTGATGACAGTGGTGGTGATGGAGGTAATGATGATGGTGGTTGTGATGATGGTGCTGAGAATGATGATGGTGGTGATGATGGTGGCAGTGGTGATGATGATGGTGATGGAAATGATGGTGGTAGTGATGATGATGATGATGATGATGGTGTTGATGGTGATGGTGATGATGGTAATGACAGTGGTATTGATAATAATGATAATGGTGATGGTGTTGGAGATGTTTATAATGGTGGTGGTGGTAATGATGATGATGATGGTAATGACAGTGGTATTGATAATAATGATAATGGTGATGGTGTTGGTGATGTTTATAATGGTGGTGGTGGTAATGATGATGATGATGGTGTTGATGGTGATTTAATGATAGAGGTGGTGATGATAATGATGGTGATGATGATGGTAATGACAGTGGTATTGTTAATGATAATGGTGATGGTGATGTTTATAATGGTGGTGGTGGTGATGATGATGATGATGGTGATGATGATGATGATGATGATGATGGTGTTGATGGTGATGGTAATGATAGAGGTGGTGATGATATTGATAATGGTATTGGTGTTGGTGATGTTTATGATGGTGGTGGTGGTGATGATGATGATGATGTTGTTGAAGATCATGTTAATGATGGTGATGCCCAATATGTCTACAGATGATGATTTTTGCATTGAAAATATATATCATACCCTGTTAATATATCCTCATAAACTGTTATGATTAAAGTTCAGATTTCTGACATTATTTAAATGTTTTGTACGGCCATTACCAAAAAAGCGTAAAGCTATTTTTGAACGCAGTCCTCCTCAGGGGCAGTCAGTTATTGGTCACCGGGCTGTTCAGTTCTGTCTTGTGACATTGCATCATTAACACATGCACAAACGACATAGCAGCAGGTCTTGAGTTATTTATAAATTTGGCCTTCAAAATGTTTTGACGTTATTAATGCAGAGGACAAGTTAGCAGACACCAATCAGAGACAGAGCAGTAACTTAAAACCATTCAGCCATTAAACATGAGATGGGTGAGACTTATAGGGGTAGAAAATAAGTCTAAAGGATTTCTTCTCCGGAATAGATGATCGAATAAATACTTCCTGCCACGGACAGAAACTGCAGAACAGAAAGAATGGGTTACAGTTTGCATAAAAATGTTGTATAGAAGTGTATAAATGTCCTGGAGATATATGATACAAAGTGCATCCTTGCAGAGTCAAGAGTGCAGCACCGCTCTAGGATTACTGCCATTCTTTGATAAAATAGTTAAAAATCACTGTATTAATATTAACAGTACGTCTCATCTCATCTATCAAGTAGGGTATACATATTTTTGAAAAGCCAAACCAATTCAATAATAGCAGAGCTCCCACGGAGCCCCACTGATAAAGACAATGCGTAACCATCAAGTTGCTTTTGGAAAATCAAGAAAAACCTATAGTGTCCGTCCATCCGTCCGTGGTGATACTTCTCATGCCGGTATCTTCCTGATACTTGTTTCAAGCCATAAAATAAAATATAGCACGAATAAAATCCTTGAAATCTGAATACAGACTTCTGGACATTCCCAAGGGAGTACGTCTGCAAAGGTTGATGAGGACTGGCAAAGTCTTTCTAGAGATATTACCTGGAAATGGTCAGGTGTGGAAGAAAAAAAAAACGAGACAAAAAAACACCAAGTCTCTGTTAGCCCTGCGATAAACTTGCAACTTGTTGTGGGTGTAACCCCGCCTCTTACTAGAAAGTCAGCTGAGATTGGCTACAACTTTGCTCATGACCCTGACGGCTAAGTGGGATAGATGGCTGGATGGCTGGCTACATGGATAAATGAGTAGATGGACAGACTGATGGACAGATGGATGGATAAATAGACAGATGGAATTGGAGGGATGAATGGATGAAAGATCAGACACTCTGCTGCCATTAAAAATACTATTAGCCAGACTCAGGACCATAAACAGTTAATAAAAAAATATCTGGACATTCATGGTGTGCGTGCTCATGTGCATGCATGAGTGTTGCTTTATTATAAGGCCATCATCACATTTCGTCTAGTAGTAGTATAGTGGAGAGGCAAACAAGGCACACCCAGCAGGAGGTACAAGGCCTGAAGGACGCACACAAATATGTCATGCAGCTTGATGACGAATGATGCCGAGAAGCAAAAAAGGACATCAGATCAAAGTTAAAAGGGAAGAGTATGAATAGAGTGCATTATAAACTGGATTAATTCAGATTATTCTCTCACTTTACAGCACATATGCATGTTTCTGTAAACTTACACATGAAAACATTTTCAGAGGTCTGCTTTTAGGCAGTGCCTAATATTTACATATATATATTTGATACTCTGCATTTAACCCATCCAAAGTGAGCACACACACATGTAACCAGTGAGAACATACACACACACTCAGAGCAGTGGGCAGCCACACTGCAGCACCCAGGGAGTAGTAGGGGGATAAGGTGCCTTGCTCAAGGACACTCCAGCCGTGAAGGTGGAGGAAGGAGAAGGTGCTGCTTACTCCCCCCTACCACACAGTTTTCCTGCTCATTCGGGAATCGAGCCAGCGACCTTTCAGTCCCAAACTAGCTACTTTAACCATTAGGCCACGCCTGCCCCATATATGCTGATCCAGACTCACTGAGCAACTCCTGCCTCACATATAAACATTTTCTAGGAATTCATGACATGGTGTGATGTGTTCATGTAACTATCTGGATTCAGTGCTACAACAAAAGCAAATGGTTTTACTTCTGTTAAGTTCAGTTTTATTCTCATTTTATAGAATGCGTTTAATTTTTGATTTCATTTACTACACACGCAGGGTACTACAGGAGATAGTCTTAACAATATAACACTTTTATCAAATATACAATACATGCTCAGAGAAATTACCTTTAGTTTGTATTAAGTTTTCATTATTATTATTTTTATTACTATTATTATTATCATCGTTCATTTTCTGAACTGCTTAATCCTAATTAGGGTTGCGGGGAGGCTGGCGCTCATCTCAGCCGGCTAAGGCTGGGTACACCCTGGACGGCTCACCAGGCCATCGCAGGGCCAACACTCACACACAACCATTCACACTCACTATCACACCCGGGGAGATTTGGAACAGCCAATTAGCCTATTGTATATGTTTTTTGGACTGTGTGAGGAAACCAGAGTACCTGGAGGAAACCAACGCAAGGACACTGAGAACATGCAAACTCCACACAGAATCAGCTGAGCCCAGGAATCGAACCCAAGCCCTTCTTTCTGTGAGGTGGACATGCTAACCACTGTGCCACCGTGCCACCATTATTATTATTATTATTATTATTATTATTATTATGTCACTGATTTAATGCTGATTGTTATGTATCGCTGTCTTGCATGACAACATGTAGCAATTAAAAAAAGATTATTATTAATAATGAAACTAAAACCTGAAAATAAAGGCTCATACATCACCGTTCAGACTCACACAAAATAAAAAAACACAATTTAACTCAAGTAAGCAGACAGAGTTATAAAGGTAAATAAATGTTCATGGAGCAAATGCCAAAATCAGAAGCATGACAGAACATGAACTTGTTAACCGGATAATTAAACTAACAGGCCATGTGATACTACATGAAAAGCTAATCCAGGAATGGACAACTATCAAGAGACATCTATCGGGAGCTCCGCGTTTAGGCCAACTGACTATTCTGGATTGCCCTAGAATGGTGTCTTGACTGTGTTGGCTCTGCAGTGGACTGAAGAGCTGTTCCAGATGTACCCCACCTTTTGCCCACAGTCAGCTAGGATTGGTGCCAGCCTTTCTGCAACCCTAAACAGTCTTAAAATATCATAATATGGCATCTAAGTCACAGAACAATGTCACACTAAATATATCTTTCCTCTCTTTTCCTCTCTTGCTACATCTTACAAGCTTTTGAAACAGTAGTCACCAGATTGTAGTATGCGTTTGTTCAATGAGTGCTGAGCGCACTACCTAGCATTCTGTGCATGCTAATCATGTGTTTTCATGTAGCTGGAGAACCCTGGGGTTTCTAATATAACCTCAAGGTGTTCTGCAACAGAATGAGAAAGTGAAGAGGATTTTTTTTTTCTCTTGTCACAAGGTGATATTTGAGGACAACAGAAACACTTGAATTAATCAGTTTTCCCTGAGTGTGGTTCTGAAAGTAGCTGATAATAAACAGCACGGAAGAGTGATTTGCTCCTGATTTTCTTTTCCATTCTGCTATTTGAAAAGAAATACTTTTTTGCTTTTTACCAACTCATAACTACTCTCTTCTGTCTGAGTGTAAAATAGTGAAATTAAGCTGTCACTCTGGTTACGGCCTGACTGGCTGGAGGCTAAATGAGGAACACTGATGTAGCATGAAGACCATTCTTTCTTTCACAGTCTCCTGCTGTAGTAGGGGAAAAAAGACAGAACCCACTGACTCTAGTGAAAGTACTGCTTTTGTCATAATAATTCACTTAAAAGTTAAAGTACTGATCAGGTTAATTACTCAGGTAGGAATAAGTCGTCTGATGAAAAACTACTTGCGTGACTCATCTCAAAAGAACATAAAGAAAAGTAACATTAGCTGACTAGCTAACTTGGCCAAATATTATTGGGTCACTTGCTAGATTTGTTTCTTCTTTTTCAGGTTTAGTTTATAGGGTAGTTTAAAGGCAGTGGTCACTCAGTGGTTAAGTGGTTACTGATCTGAAGGTCAGGGGTTCAAGACCCAGTTCCACCAACCTGCCAATGCTTTGCCTTGCTTAGTTTGTATAAAGTTGTATTAAATTCATCATCATCATCATCATCATTTTCTTCCGCTTCTTCCGGGGTCGGGTCGCGGGGGCAGCAGCCTAAGCAGTGAGGTCCAGACGTCCCTGTCCC
>JBCNYH010000012.1:3034932-3061299 GCA_039654325.1 Tandanus tandanus | reverse complement strand
CCCGCTGATAGTGGGGCTTGAACCCCCAACCTTGGGATCAGTAATCCAGCACCCTACCACCAGGCCACCACTGCCCCTACTGACGAAAATGAAAAAGTATATTTCCTTTTCAGCAACAAACTGGAATATTCGCTTTCAGCCAAATTAAATACTATAGCTACTTTGCCCGGATGATGTGATATGGCTGGCAAAAATAATAAACATGGTAGCTTTATGAGGGGGCCCTTGATATCGCAGCTCTATTGATTGTTTGTTGGGTTTTTAAAAATGGGGAAAATATGCTTTTCTGGTTTGGGAAGCGGGTGGTGGCGTAGTAGTTAGCATCTCAGCCTTGCAGCAAGAATGTCCCGAATTCAAGTCCTGGGCTCAAGAGCGTTTTTGTGTGTAGTTTGCATGTTCTTCCCATTCTTGCGTGGGTTTCCTCTGGATACTCCGGTTTCCTCATACCGTCCAAAGTCATACATGTTAAGCTAACTGGCTGTTCCAAATTAGCCACAGGTGTGAGTGTGAGTGTAAATAGTTGTGTGTGTGTGTTGGCCCTGCACTGGTTTGGGAAGCTGTTCAGGGTGTACCCCGCCTTTGCCTAGTATCGGCTGAGACAGGCTCCAGCCTCGCCACAACCCTAATAGGGTTAAGGGGTTTGGCAAAGGAGTGAGTGAGTGGTTTGGAAAGCTGAAATAGTGATCTTTATTCTTGTGTGTGCTAAACGATGTGTTTACTTTTCCTTTAACAAAGAGAAATAAACTGAAAATAAATACAACAATAGAGAGGTCTTTTAGCAAAGTTCAGTAAATGGTATTTAATCATATTTATCATCTTTTCTACTGTATGTTGAGGGACAGATGTATTTTTACAGGATAGGGGGGGGCACCTATTGACCGCCAGCAAAGAATGTGTGGTTACGCTCATGGGTCAGCTAATAATAATAATAATAATAATAATAATAGTAATAATAATAATCATAATAGGTGCCACGATGGTGTAGCGGTTAGCATGTTCGCCTCACAGCAAGAAGGTCCCGGGTTTGATTCCCAGGCTCAGGGTGTTACTGTGTGGAGTTTGCATGTTCTCCCCAAGCTCGCGTGGGTTTTCTCAGGGTACTCCGGTTTCCTCCCACAGTCCAAAAACATGCAAAGTAGGCTGATTGTCTGTTGTAAATCACCCATAGGTATGAGTGTGAGTGTGAACGGTTGTGTGTGTTGGCCCTGCAATGGCCTGCTGAGCTGCTGTCTTTGCCTAGAGTCGGCTGAGATGGGCATCAGCCTTCCTGCAACCCTAATTAGGATTAAGCGGCTTAGAAAATGAATGAATGATAATAATAATAATAATAATAATAATAATAATAATAATAATAATAATAATAATAAGCTAGATTAAAAAACTCAATAAAGTCAAAGTTTACATGAGTTAATGTTATCATGTATAAGTTTATATATGCTTAGGAGCACAAGCTGAATAGAAAATAGGATTTGCGAGTGCTCTCAGCGAGCTCAGCTCTGATTGTTTGGTATTTACTTGTGAAAGTCTTGTGCCACTCAGGAGTCCTGATGGAGCCACTTAACACCTGGCCAGCTTTATTGAATAGCCTGAAGCTTCGGGGCAAGTTCAGATCCCCAAGCGTTTGTGCAAGGGCTGGGACATGAGCTCTGAACGATCTCACCCAAGCTTGTGGGACCTCCAGACAGAAAATGGTGGTAATTAGAGTCGATGTACATCTCGCAGTATTTCCACCCACAGAAGAAAAGAAAAATAAGACTGTGTATAGATCTAGAGCCTGGGGATCTCGGGGCATTCAGGCGCTGGATGAATCGGATAAAATTCCTGCCGTTCTCGCGGTAGTGGAATCATCTCGTCTGGGGTTATTGTCTAATTTTCAAGGCTTGTAAAGTTCAAACTTAATGTGTAGATCGCTGCGCTTCAGATGAATAGTTTTCAATCAAAAGGTGCCTTCCTACCAATACACGAACTTCAATACATTGAATCGACGCTCAGTTGAAATGTCAACATCCAGATCGAACACACAAACCTACATAAACACACCCACACACGGCCTTTTTCTTTTTCATCTTTATCACACACACACACACACACACACACACACACACACACTACACTACCCTGTGTTTGAGTCACTACTTATTGCTCAGATACCTACTAGAGAATCACCTATAAAAAGCACCTGATATGAAACGCTCCAAATGACGATCCGGTCCACTCGCCTGAAGAAACGTTTTAATTCCGCATGCCGATGAGAATCAAACAAGTAGGCCAACACCAAAACTGGAGCTGTGAACTGGTTTCGATCAGTTAAAATCCCCAGCTACCTGTAAGACAAAATAAAGTAAGTCAGAACTAAACACATTCGTGACAAAGCACTTCACGGTGTATTAATACAGGATACATGACCACAACAGAGTATCTTCTATCTTTAGCATTTCCATTAGTTTTGGTTATTCATACTATTTTTGTTTTTGTTTTGTTTTTTATCTCCAAACACATTTGTTGTGCATGTTAATATTTATCTAGAGCCCCCTTATCCTTGATTACAGTGCATAATCACCATGGCATTGTTGCTTCAGTTGGTCAGGTCAAGGCTCAGCAACATTAATATGCCAATAAAATGAAGTCCGCTTTATATACACTTAGACAAACACCGGGCGGCACGGTGGCACAGTGGTTAGATCGTCCGCCTCACAGCAAGAAGGTCCCGGGTTTGATTCCCAGGCTCGGGGCATTTCTGTGTAAAGTTTGTATGTTCTCCCTATGCACAGTAGGCTGATTGGCTGTTCCAAATCACCCCTAGGTGTGAGTGTTAAATGACTTCACTGGTGAATTCTGGATTCTGATTGGTCAGAAGGTATTGATAAATTTCCTATAAGTGCAGCTCTATATATAGTGCAGCTTTAAATTGCATGTTTATATTAATGCACCTTATTCTTTTTGTAGTACTCACTCTCTTGCTCACTTGTTTACTGAACCGCTTAATCCTATCAGGGTCACGGGGAGGCTGGACCATATCTCAGCCGACACTGATCGAAGTCAGGCTACACCCTGAGCAGCCTGCCAGACCATCACAGAAATAATGCACACACAACCATTCACACTCACACCTACAGGCAATTTGGAAAAGCCAATTAGCCTACTGTGCATTTTTTTTGGACTGTGGGAGGAAACCCACGCAAGCACGGAGTCTGAACCTAGGACCTTCATGCTTTGAGGCAGATGTGCTAACCACTACACAACTGTACCATCATATTCTCTTTGTAGTAACAGATTATTCACGGGAACTTGTATGGCAGGCGTACTTATTTTTTAATTAATATATTAAAGTACAAAGCAAGTTTCAATAAAAAGATGTGTAAAGGAAACTCTCTAAATCACCCAATGGAGCATCAGAATTATTACCTTCGCCGAGGAGGTCATTTTTCACCCTCAGTTTGCTTGTCGGTGTATTGAATAGCAGGATTTCAAAAACTTATGTGAGGAATTTCATTAAATTTCTACCAAAGGCGGGGCTTTGGACAAGAAGGTCCTCATTAGATTTAGGAGATGATCTGGATCAAATTCTGGATCCAGGAATTTTTTAAAGAATTCTTTCAAATTGATAGACAGTACGACCTTTGTCAGTTTGTTCCATATGGGGGATTGATGTGCTTGGTGGAGGTTTGTGCTCTCCGAGTGTTCCTCAATCACTCTCACCAGCGATGGGTGAAGGCGGGGTACAACCTGAACAGCTCACCAAACCATCGCAGGGCAACACACAGAACCATTCAAGTGCACATCCACAACAAGGGGCAATTTAGCACAGCCATTAAGTCTAATGTGGAATGGCGAACCATAGGCGAGTATTAAGCCACTGAAAGACAAACATAACTATCACAAATTCCAGAAGCCCATACCACATCACCCGTCGCTCGGTTACCAAGGGGCGCATATTGCTGCTGTTATGACCCCGGCACAGTGCTTGAAAAATCAGCTACGGGTCACCAAACAAAACTTCTTGCATGTAGAGACACAGAATACCGCCCTGAAGACCTTCCGATGTCGCTGCAGAACTGCGATGGATGGCAGGATAGACTCATGAATGTCCGAGCTAGCTCGACCACATGTCTTTAACCTGCAGGTGGAATCTGAAGTACCCAGAGGAACCCCGTGCAAGCATGGGGAGTATGTACAAACTCCACACATGGGACTCAAACCAAGGACCTTCTGGCTGTGGGGCTTTTGTGCTAACCACTACTCCACTATCCAATCATATTTTGTTGAATATATGTGAGATTGAACACTCCCTCTACTAACTAGTGCTTATGGGAACTAAATATATCTAGCTAACATTAGCAAATACGGCCTGTGGCTGTTTTGTAATTATGAATCGAGGGTAGGAATTCGCAGGGCTTTATGTATGAGGCTCAATGTTGGATAGGTTCGATGCAGTAGTCAAACAACCACATTTTTATATCACTGAGATTAATTTAGATTTTTTTTTCCTATTTAAAACAACTGTACATGGTCCACAAATCAATAACAGTTGTTCCCCACAGTTGCACAAAGAAAAAGCAATAATGACACACAGGTAGCGTAAATTAACCTGCTCGTGCAGTAAATTAAGTTGTCTGCATCGTAGGACAGGTGTATTAACGCTGCCTTCCTGATTAAAACTTTTCGCCAGCACTCATGTCATCACTACAGAACTGTCCCAAATTGAAATTAGTTCCCTGTATACCGGAGTAGGCTGGGGAGACCTGGTGCCCTTGGGGAATATGAGGCATTTTGAGTTATTAAAAATGTTTTGCTTATAGCATGTCTGAGGCAAGACATCAAGAGCTTGATGATTACTTCACAAATTGGTTTGGGAGTGGCTAAAATGAGAAGTGAAACATGTAGCACGGTTCTCATCGGGACTGAAATGAGAGTGAAATTACCGACTGCAGGAGGATGTGTAATAAAGTACGACTCCATGCTCATTATTTATCAGTTAAAGCATTAACTGCTGGTATGATTTCAGAATGATAGTGCATATAAAATAAGACTTACTATAAAACCATATATCAGTTGAAATGTGAATAGGGGGTGGAATTTTCATTCATTCATTCATTTTCTGAAGCGCTTAATCCTAATTAGGGTCGCGAGGAGGCTGGCACCCATCTCAGTCGACTCTGGGCAAGGGCGGGGTACACCCTCGCCAGGCACGCAAGGCAGAACACACTGACATCAATCCAATTGCCTACTCTTTCTGAACAACAGCAATGGTTCTTTTACATGTCTCTCACCACAGACAGTGAGAGACATTTCTGGCTTTTGATATCCCAGTTAGCTGCACTGGGGGGACAGCAGTAAGTGGGGCTTGAACCCCCGACTTTAGGTTTCCGGACATTTACTTGCCGCACGCTGAAGCTGGGGCTTTCAAACTTGCTATGCTTGTTCGTTCATTCATTTATTGACTAATTCTAATTAGGGTCGCGGGGAGGCTGGCGCCTATCTCAGCCGACTCTGGGTGAGGGCAGAGTACACCAGGCCATCGCAGGGCAGAAACACGCTGACGGCAATGCGGCCTACTCTTGACGAAAGTCAGCAATGGTTCTTTTACATCTGTTACATTACTGTCGACACAGTGAAAAACATTACATCCATAAAACTTCAGCCACAGTAAGCCATCAAAATATCAGTTTTTGGTCAAAATCAAACTTTTTTCTTTCTTTCTTTCTTTTTTTTTTAAATGCACTACAAAAACCACATGTTGACAGAAAGTTTCATTCTGGTTGATTTGGCATGGAATGACCCAGTGGTGGTAGCATCATGCTGTGCATAGCCATGATTCCATTGGTTCAATGAATGGCATCATGGTGGCATGGTGGTTGGCACATCCGGCTAACAGCAAGACGTTTGTGTCCCAGTGCACAGGAGTTTGTATCCTGGGTTTGTGTTGCAGTGCTTGCGTGGGTTTTCTCTGGGTACTCACAGGGTTTCCTCCCACAGTCCAAAAACATGCACATTAAGCTAACTGGCTGTTCCAAATTGCCTCTAGGTGTAAATATGACTGGCAAACTGTTCAGGGTGTGCCCCGCCCTCTCCCAGTGTCGGCTGAGATAGGCTCCAGCCTCCCCGTGACCCGATTAGTATTAAGCAGCTCAGAAAATCAGTGAGTGGATCAATGACTGATGCTTTTTCTCAGTACTTAACTCTCACTGAGTTTTGCTAGACGGTTTCCTCTTCGGAGCAGCACAGTGGGATCAAGGTTAGCACGTCCGCCTCACAGCAAGACGTTCCTGGGTTTAAGAACCGGGCTCGGCGAGGGCGTTTCAATGTAGAGTTTGCATGTTCTTCCTGCGCTGGTGTGGGTTTCCTCTGGGGACTCTGGTTACCTCCGACAGTCCAAAAACATGCACAGTAGGCAAAATGGCTGTTCCAAGCTTCTCCTAGATGTGAGTGTGAATGGTTGTATGTGTGTTTGCCCTGTGGTGGACTGGTGAATTGTTCAGGGTGTACCCTGCCTTGGCCTAGAGTCGGTTGAGATAGGTTCCAGACTCCCCATGACCCTATTAGGATTTGAGTTTGGCAAATGGATGGACGGTTTCCTTTTGGCCCAGTGGTTTTCAAAGCTGGGTCTTTAAACCATGGTGGTTGTAACATAATATTTGGAGTCACCCCTTCATGTCTTGGTTCTCTGACCACTACCTTTACCTGATTACCAACATTTGTGGTTGACTTCCTTTAAGCCAGTGTATTTCAAAGTAAGATCTGTGAAATAATGGTGGTGGTAGCCTTGCTTGCCTTGGTTACCACTGGCTCTTGGTTTATTGTCTGACGCCCACCTTACTTGGCTGGATTACTGGATTACTCAGATGGACTGTTGCCTTCCGGCCATTGATGGTTGAAGTAAGGGCTGGCGATCTACAGGGATTTATGAAGTATAATCAAGGGGTCAGTTATTTAATAGCAGTGGTGGAAACACAATCCACCATCGTCAAAGCTCTATTTGTTATTGGGTTTATAGAGTAATTAGCCTATCGGACAGGTCACTTAAGCGGAATGGCTTTAATCAAAAAATCAATAACAAAAAAACAATTCGGTCTATAAATAACTTCAGTATGTTTAGTTAGGGGAAGTTCAGGAATCCAAAGCCCCATGGCTACAATAAATAAATAAATAAATAAATAAATATTTTAGTAGCTGAATTATGTTAATTAAAGCTGCAGCCAGTCTCTGGAATTCGTTTCACAGTTAAAGGGTCTCAGGTTGCAAAAGGTTTAAGAACTCCTGATCGAAAGCAACAGGTGGGCAACTTTAATAAGTGTAAGGATTATTTTTATTCAGGTCTCTATGCAACTTTGTTATGCAGTATATAGTAGGTATGAGAAAAAAAACAGTCACTCACTCATAAGCCAAGCCACTGAATCGTACTAAGCTCACAGAGGGGCGTATGTCAGCCGACACTGGGCGAAGGCAGGGTACACCCTGAACAGCTTGCCTGACCATCACAGGGCCAACACACACATCGATTCATACTCACACCTCGGGGCAATTTAAAACAACCACTTAGCCTAATGAGCATGTCTTTGGACTGTAGGATGGAAACCGGAGTACCCAGAGGAAACCCATATAAGCTCCACACAGAAACAGCTGAGCACGGGACTCAAACCCAGGACCTTCTTCCTGTGAGGCAGACGTTCTACCAATGACACCACCCGATGTCTGATAGTTTGATCCTAAAGTATGAAGTATAAATACTACAGTGTTGGAAAAATAATCAATGAGCACTTTTTAGCTCTGCCAAGGAGGCGATGTTTTTGGTTAGGTTTGTGTGTGTGTTAGCAGGATTATACAAAAGTTTATGTGCAGATTTTCATGAAATTTCTACCAGCCTCTATTAGATGTAGGAGATGATACAGATCAAATTCTGGATCCAGGAATTGTTTTAAGGATTCTTGAACACTGGGAGATCTAAGTGTGGCATTACAACAGGGCGGCAGAGTAGTAGCACGCCCGCCTCACAGCAAGAAGGCCTGGCTTCGATTCCCGGGCTCGGGGTGTTACTGTGTGGAGTTTGCATGTTCTCGCCGTGCTTGCGTGGGTTTCCTCCAGGTACTTCGGTTTCCTCCCACAGTCCAAAAACATGCACAGTAGGCTAATTTGCTGTTCCAAATCACCCCTAGGTGTGAGTGTGAGTGTGAATGGTTGTATGAGTGTCGGCCTTGCAATGTGAGGGGCGTTTATTCAATGTGAGTCTCTCTAGATAAGGGCGTCTACCAAATGCCTTAAATGTAAATCTTCTTGATATGACAGTATATGTGTATTCAGTAGTGAATGTGTAGTCCTGTACTACTGAGGTTAAGAGGTGCTGCAGTAGCCAGTATTTACATTCATCATGATAATCTTTGGGGAACGATCCTGATTACTGATACATGAAAAAAGCCATTGATCGCAAGCCTAGCAGGTTGTCTAACAAACTGTTAGCTACTTGATATGTATAGTATTGATTGGATTTATGTGCATAGATCGACTCCTTTCAGCTAATTATGTGACTTGTGAAGAAAAAAGGCTTCGAAAGAGATAATTTATGGCTTGCACAGCAAAAAGATGAATACTTGTGCAATCACAATTTTTTGGTATATTGATCCACTTCAGTGTTACGGGCTAATTTGTGTAGATTGTTGGCACAAACTGAATGAAGTCATTTTAGTCTCAAGTACTTCAACTTCAAAATGGGGGGTTTCCTTTTGAGCCATTATATAATGCATTTTTTTCCTCAGAGGACAAGATTTAAAGGTACAGTAGCATTTTGGATGGATCAGTAATTAAACTTCAGTTGGTTGCAATCTGTAATCTCACCACTAGCTGCCGCTAGATACCTCTAAATACCTCTAAATCTTACACACTGTAACTTTAAGGTCGATGACTTGTATTCTCAAAGCTAGAGTAAGAAAAGTGAACCCATATAAATAGCTCTGATACTTCAGAGCCTGATACAAGCCTGGGAGCTGCTCCTGTGCCTTCACTTGAGAAATCTGTTTCAAGGGATAAACAGAGAGATAAGCTTTTTCAAACATTCTGGTATTTAAAACGATTTATTGCGTTTCACCGTTCCGGGGAAGTGTGTGGAGCTCAGTAATATTCCAGTACTGATATAGTTGCAAGCAGTGATTCCTGGGGTCCAAGTGAAGAGACTATATGAAGAATGTGAGTGGTGATGAAGAGGAAGAGAAGAAGGAGTGATGTAGACAGGATGTCACATAAAAGAGTTTGGAATCTGTGAAAATGATTTATGAGTAATGATTAAAAAAAAGAGTGATGAAGATGAATTATAAAGGGGGTGATGGTAATGAAAGGGAGATGATGTCACAGACAGGGGTTAGAATCTGTAAAGATGATGAGTGATGATGAAGAGGAGTGATGAAGATGAATAGTGAAGGGGAGTGATGAACATGAATGATGAAGAGGAGTAATGAAGATGATGTTACAGAGAGGTCGGAATCTGTGAAGATGAGTGATGATGAAGAGGAGTGATCAAGATGAATGATGAAGAGGAGTGATGAAGATGATGCCACAGAGAGAGATGATGCCACACCCCAGCCTGCACTTGTATGTGGGACCCATGTGAGTAGTAAGTGGGCTGAAAATTGGGACCCATATGGGACTGTTCGTGGGTTCCATAGTGGCCCCATTTGGGTTAGGTTTGGGCTATATGGCCAAAAAGTGGGTATGGGCCCAATATGGACATCTTAACTGGGGCTCACTTGGGTCACCTAGGTGCATCCCACATTGGCAAGTCAATGGCTGAAAAACAGTAAAGATTGATTTGTATCAGTTCTTCTTCAGCATTTGTGTGATTCTGGCAATGAACCAATCTTTGTTCTTGAATGTCTATTGACCATTATCACAAAAAAACAGTGCTTTTTAAAAGCAGTTTATAAAAATACATCACCTGTGTTGTTTTATATAACCAACCTATGCACTTCCTCAACAACCCTCGCCTTTCAATTGCATAATGTCGGAAAAATAAACGTGGGTTTAACAGCCCGCACTTAATATTTTCAGAGTCATCGACTCTCCAAAAAGATCTGGCAGCAGATCGAGTACACTCATCCAGAGAGCGCAAGTCAGCAGGATCAACTGTCTATTCATGTGTTAATAACATTTTGGGATTCATGCTGCGCTACAGGATGACAACTGTGACAAATCCTTGATTGCAAGAGTGCCATCAAAGCACAAAGAGGGAGAAAAACATCTCCGTCACACGGTTAAGCTAATTGCCGACTGCTTGCCAAACAGGATGTAATTACTGGTAAACTCCCTCCAATAGATGTGCCTATGACACTCCAACAATTTTCCTAATACATGAAGGGTAGAATATTTGTGTCTGTCAGTTTCATGATCATAGGCTGAGGAGGATAAGGCACCTGAGCAGGTAGAAAAAATACACCACAAATATTGTGACACTCATCATTGAAGATGTCTTACAGAACCGTGGATTTGTGAGCACCCTCTGTAAGCACACCAAGGAGTACGTACAGCTCCGAAGACCATGCACCTGCGCTATCCACCTCCTTTACCTCAGTAGTACAGGACTACACATTCACTACTGAATACACACATATACTGTCATATCAAGAAGATTTACATTTAAGGCATTTGGTAGATGCCCTTATCTAAAGAGACTCACATTTTTATCTCATTTATACAACTGAGCAGTCGAGAAGCTAAGGGCCTCGCTTAAGGCCCAAGAGTGACAGCTTGGTGGTATGGGACTTGCACCCCTGAGTTTTGATTAGTAATCTGGGCAAACTGGGCAAAGTACTAAAGGTGATCAACTGTCGGGGGTTCTGACGAGGATTTTTATCAGCTCCTTGAAACAGGCCATTGTACCACTATGCCTCAATGCAGCAACCATCATCTCAGTGCCCAAGAAATCCACCATCAGCAGTCTCAATGACTACAGACCGGTTGCATTAATGCCTGTAGTCATGAAATGCTTTGAGAGGCTTGTTCTTCACCACCTCAAGTCCTGCCTTCTTCCGGACTTCGACCAGCGTCAGTTTGCTTGTAAAGCATATAGATCTTCAGCTGATGCGGTCTCTACTGTTCTCCACATTGCAGCAAGCCACACAGAGAAACAGGGGAATTACATCAGAATGAACTTTAGTTCAGCGTTTAACACATAATGCCAAACATTCTAATCAGAAAGCTGACTGACCTGTGAGTGGATCTACAATTTCCTGATGGACCGCCTACAATCAGTGAGGACTTCACCAATAAAGCTCAGCACGGGCTCCCAGGGCTGCGTGCTGAGTCCCTTCCTGTATGCTTTGTGTACATATGACTGTGTCCCCTCCCACCACTGAAACATCATCGTCAAGTTCGCGGACGACACCACAGTGGTGGGTCTCATTTCTGGCAGGGACAAAAAAGCATACAGGGAGGAGGTCCAGAGGCCCGCAGCCTGGTGTTCGGCAAATAACCTTTTACTGAACACCAACAAAACCAAGGAAATGGTACTGGACTGAAGGAAGAGAAGGGCAGACCCCACTCCACTGCCGATAGACAGAGTCTATGTGGAACAAGTCTCCTCCTTTAAGTTTCTTGGCGTGCATGTGGCTAACGACCTCTCATGGCACATCAACACGGCTGTGGTTGGCAAGGCTCAGCAGAGACTCCATTTTTTTAAGACTGTTGAAAAAATGCGACCTGGAAGTCAAATTGCTGCAGACTTTTTATTGTTCCAGAGTGGAGAGCGTGCTGATGTACTGTGTCACAGTGTGGAACGCCAGCTGCACAACTGGGGACAGAAAAGCCCTGCAGGTGATTATAAAGACTGCAGAGAGGATCATTGGCTGCCCCCTGCCCTCACTGGAGGACTCTGCAAACTCCTACGGACTCAAGAGGGCATGCAAGATTCTTGCTGACCCCTCAAACCCCGACTATGGTCTTTTTAACCTTTTGCCCTCTGGCAGGAGATACCGGAGCATTAATAGCTGAACAAATCACCTAAACAACACCTTCTATCCATGGGCAATCAGGCTCCTCAATGATCTACCTGAGAGACAGTCACAAACACTCAGCTATGTGCAATAAAGATTCACATACGTATGTGCCTTAATGTTTACGTATTTATTTATCTTTTTTATGTTTAAATTGCATTTTATTAGAAGTTTTTAATTTATTTTTAATGTGTTAGATTGACTGCACCATGGGCAGAGAGTGCCAAAAGTAATTCCGTTGTTGGGTACATGAAAATGACAATAAAAAGCTATTCTCTTCTAGCTATGCTATTCTAATCCAGAGCCCTAACCCCTGAGTCACTAATAGCCATTCTGCTTAAAAACTCTAGCCCTATCCTAATTCCCCATATCACTGTTCCTTTAACACTCTTCTCCATCCCAGTCCTACCCTTCTTTGTTCCTGCCCACCTTTACCCCATTCCTTTTTGAATTTGCCTGGTTCCCATCAATTCTGCCCTGTTGTGGTCCAAATTTGCCCCATCCCTGTCCTACTCTACCCCATCCCTGTTCCACTTTGCCTTCTTCCTGTCCCATTTAGGCATCATCCTGTCCCACTCTGCCCTATCTTGTGTCTGTCTCACCCTGCCATGACCCTGTCCCTCCCTACACCATATTTAACCATCCATTTCCTTGCCAACACCGATCTGCACGGTAGCGCAGTGGTTAGCACGTCCTCCTCACAACTAGAAGGCCTCGGTTCAATTCCAGAGCTCGGGCATTTGTGTGTGGAGTTTACATGTTCTCCCTGTGCTTGTGTGTGTTTCCTCCCACAGTCCAAAAACATGCACAGTAGGCTAATTTTTGTTGAGAAGTTGAGGGTTAAGGGCCTTGCTCAAAGTGGCAGCTTGGTGGTACTGGGGCCTGAACTACCTGTTCAGTAAGCCAGATCCTTAACCACTGAGGTACCACTGCCTGACCCGCACTGTAGTTCATTCTTTTCCTCTAACGGCACACCCCCAAGAATTTTACTCTTAACCTTGTGTCAGGTGCTGAGTGAAGAGATAGTAAGGTAAGTCTCAGATTCATGTCTTGGATTTATAATAAACAATTTAGACTCGGTTTATTGCAGCGATTTTACGGTGACTTGTTTGCTACATTATTTGTGCACTGAAGAGTGAATCGGAAATCTTTCAGGGCCTAAATGTGGTGCCTATTTTATAGCCAGTTTTATGGTGTACTTTATAGCCCACGTAATGAGTGTTGAATGTATAGCATGCATTAGCACGGCGATATATAATTTGTGTGTATAACAGGACTTGTGTTTTAAATCTACTGATTGAGAACTTCTGAAGAAAAAATCTGGATGGTGAAGGAAACAAGTGCTGACGATCCTGTTGTGTGTAAGGATTAATAGACAATGGGTCATGCTGTAATTTTGACAGCAATGTTTACATCCCTACCCCCCCCCCCATACTACAGCTACTACGCTTGCTGCTACATCTGTCCACTGTAGCATTCAAATAATTTAAATGTGAATGAGTAAAATTAATAAATCCATCATTCACTCTCCCTCTTTTCATTTAGCTGCAGAATGGAGGAGACATTAACACTGCAGATGGTCTATCCGGGATGGGTGGTATGGTGGTGTGGAGTGGTGGTTAGCACATTCACCTCCCAGCAAGAAGGTCCTGGATTCAAGTCCCGGCTCAGCAAGGGCGTTTCTGTGCATGTTCTCTGTGATTGCATGGGTTTCTTCTGGGTACATCGGTCTCCTCCACCAGTCCAAAAAACATGCACATTAGACTCTTCCCAATTGCACTTAGATATGAATGTGGAGGTTTGTGTGAGCATTGGGCCAGTGATGGACTGATGAGCTGTTCAGAGTGTACCCTGCCTTTGCCCAGAGTTGGTTGAGATAGGCTCCAGCATCCCTGTTACCCTAGTATTATTAAGCACTTTGGCAAATGAAAAATAAGTGAAGGAATGAATAAATGAACGGATGATCTAATGAACGAATGGTCTATCCTTGGCGGCATGGAGGCGCAGTGTTTAGCACATCCGCCACACATCAAAGAAGGCCTGGGTTCAATTCCCGGGCTCAGGTGGTTTTGTGTGGAGTTTGCATGTTCTCCCAGTGCTTCCGGGGGTTTCTTCCAGGTACTCCAGTTTTCTCCCAGAGTCCAAAAACATGCACAGAAGTATCACAGTGCTCTAATTGGCTGCTCCAAATCGAATCTAGGATGTTTAGGCCATGGATGTTTTGTGTCTAAAACAAAAATGAAGAAAAAAAAATTATATTGCCTTTCCCCAAAGCCCACCTAAGATGGTCTCCATGGCCCAAACATCCTAAGGTGGTAGCCCATGGCCCAAAATGTCTGTGGCCCAAATAGCTACCTTGGGCACAAATGAAGACTGTAAAAAACATCACCATGTCTTTTTTTTTTTTACCAAATCTTTAACCATCCAGTTTGTATGAGACCGTGGCTGGTGTAGCCTCAGAATCCTGTTCTTCAGACAGAATTAAGCTCGACGTGGCCCTCAAAGTTCAAACATGCTGTGAGATACTTTGCTGCTTAAAGGTTGTAAAGGGTTCTTAAAGTGGTTACAAAATCCTGACCACACCCCTGCAAGAATTTTCACCAAATTTGGTGGGGACACTACCCTACCCAATTCCCATAGATTATCTGATTTCAAAATGTTAATGTCAAAGGTCAAGGTCAGAGCAAGGTCACAACGTTTTTTGAGATCGACATTTCCCATGTTAAAACTGAAGTTACATAGACATTAACAGTAGATGCAATAAGGGACAGATAGGAAACCATGTTCTCACTTTCAAACAGCGTAATCCCCTTTGACCTTGAGTGACCTTGAAGGTCACATAATTCTGATCGCTTATAACTTCAAAACGAGTGCTGATAGGCATGCCGTCACTATGAAACACTAAAAGAAAACCATATATGGACTTTCAATTGGGAAAATTACTTTTGACCGTGAGTGACTTTCAAAGGTCAAATCCCAGCCATCTCGAAAATGTGAAACATGTCCATGTACTATAGAACTATAGGCAGCTATAACCTAATGGTCAGAGAAGCAGCTTTAGGACCGAAAGGTCACTGGTTCAATTCCCGAACCAGCAGGAAAAATGTGTGGCAGTGGGGGGAGTGAGTTGCACCTTCCCTTCCTCCACCATCATGGCTGAAGTGCCATGGCTGAACTGCTCTCCGGGTGCCCCAATGTGTGTGGCAGCCCACTGCTACGAGTGTGTGTGCTCACTGTGTATGGGTAAAATGCAGAGGCAAAAATGTCCCTTGTGGGATTAATACAGTATATCAAAAAAATAAACTTATCATTAGATAAGCACATGGGGAATTAAACCCAGAACCCATACAGGGCCTATTTGCTACATGGTGGAGGTACCTTACGCTGTACGAGCACCTCTCTAGTTTTGTTTGTACAAACATTTGAGATTACTGTGTGGAGGAAAATCCCGGAAGATCAACCATTTCTGAAACATTTAAACCAGCTTTCCTGGCTCGGACACCCATAGTATCACATGATTGGCTCTTGAATGAGCAGTAATACAGGAGTTTATAGGATGACATTTACCACTGCTATACATCCAAGCTTATACAGCTCTCAAATCTCGCTCAGATCTCCAATGGTTCAAATATGAGCCGAAAATCCTTCCGTCAAGGTCAAAACCAAACAGAAGAATGTCTGTCTAGGGGCCGAGGAGCTTATATGAATGATCCAGATTGGTTGAAATGACTTCCTGGAACAGATAGCATTCTTGGCATTAGCTTAAACAGGGAGTGCATGCTAAGGCAACGCTTGATTGATCATGAGAATTAGCGTACTTGCGGCTCTTTTATAGCAGTGCCCTTTAGTGGCTATTTCATTCTGGTGACCTTTCATAAAGTGGAGTGTTTAAGTCCTTCTTTAGAGACTGCGACTCAAGGCTGTAAAATATTAAACGTGAAACATTACACAGACAGAAAGTCTTTCATATTCAGCTCTGCCACAGCACACTAGCGTTCTTTCGTCTGTGAAACAAGCCTCACCCGGTTAAAGGGAGAGTTCACATGGCCTGATTCCCACTGGACCAACTGCCCTTATCGACGGCAGGCAGAGGTTTATTAGCGCCCGGGCTTTGCTTGGTGCCAATTACACAGTGTATGTGAAGAATAAAAGCCATGACCACTGGTGGACTAGCAGGCCAAGCTCCCATAATACCCCAGGTCCAGCATAGTGACCTTTTTTACATGCCACATTCCTGCTGCCAGTCTTACTCAACGTGAACACAGCCACATCCTGACCAAGGTAATTGGCATACCGTGACGTGCAGGTACACATCTGAAACTGAAAAGGTCATCACACAGCGGCGGTATTTAACACAAAACTGTCTCAGCGCCATCTAAAACCGCACAAGCTGTAAAATAAGCCTGTCATAAATAATTGAACATTTTTTATGAATTTCGGTGATGCTTTTCTGTGAAACTGTCCTGCGGGTGGGGTGTCCCTGTGTGGTAGCGCCCTTCTCTGTGACATCATTACAGAGTGTGGAGGTCATTAGGCACACTGGAGGGACGTGGAGTCTGGTCCGTTAGACCACTTGATGTGTTTGATGTGACATCACACACCAAGACTTCACAAAAGCATTTACGATAATCAGAGGCTTGGATCGTTTCGAGAGAAGACATTTTGAATCCCTCTGATTCAGCACACGTGTGCACCACTGAGCTTTATTCAAGCCTAGGTGTAAAATGGCACATGGGGAGGGGGAGGGGTGGCGATAAACAATAACAACGCGATCGGCTAACAAAACCACATTTTCACATCCGCAAACTCGCAGCCAGCCGCAACAGAGCGTGATTTACCCTGATTAACTCACGTGCAGGAAGTTTTATTACAGCGATAAGTAAACGCGCTCTGAACGCCGATGGGGATTATGTTTGTGAAAGATTTTTAATAGGATCTCGACCAAACACAATCACAGTGCTGCATTGGGTCTTTTATTTATTTATTTATTTATTTATTTTTTGCAGATTAGGTGGCGCTGATCTTTCAGATGGAATATAAATGACATGTTTGTGAAACAGCTACACGGTGGAGTGGAATAATATTGATAAAATATCAAGATCTGATTATCACAGCTATCACTGTAATGTTTATACACACACACACACACACACACACACACACACACACACACACACACAGCTCTGCCTGAAAGTATTGGCACAGCAAAGCCGAATCTATTTTCTGCTATTTTTAGCTCCTGCCCACAAAGGGGCTCGGGAGCTATAGGAATGGGTTCCATACGTCCGTCCGTCTGTCACACTTTGGTTTCTGGACATTTACCTGCCACGTGCTGAAGCTGGGACTTTTAGACTTGGTATGCTGGCTCACTACTATGAGTGCCATGATGAGTTTGTGAGCGGGTGGCTTTGACCTACTTTTCAAGGTCACAGAGGCAAAACTGTATATTAGGTTTCCGGACATTTACTTGCCGCGCGAAGTAAGCTGGGGCTTTCAAACTTGCTATGTTTGTTCATTCATTCATTCATTCATTTTCTGGCGCCCATATCACCCGACTCTGTGCGAGCTCAGGGTACACCCTGGACAGCCCGCCAGGCCGCTATGCCTGTTGTATATTGGCATATTATGAAATGGTCCTTTCGACGGGAGCATCTGGACCCCTGTGGGCTATTTTCTGGATTTGAGATGAAAAAGATGATCACGAGAGGATAAATAATTCTTGCTTTCATTTCCTGTTTTTTTTTTTTTTAAAGCTAGGAAATGGAGTTTCTTTCTAAGTGTGTAAACATAAATATATATTTGTGTGTGTGTGTGTGTGTGTGTGTGTGTGTGTGTGTGTGTGTGTGTGTGTGTGTGTGTGCGCCTATCTGTTCCACCACAGCCGTCTCCATGTGAATGGTGTCGCTGCGAGCCGAACAGCGAGGTCCACTGTGTGGTGGCCGACTGTGCTGTTCCTGAGTGTGTTAACCCGGTGTACGAGCCGGAGCAGTGCTGCCCCATATGTAAAAACGGTAAGACCCACTTCCTGTTTCCTGCCTCAGACAACCACAGCAGACACCATAAGCATCAGGTTCACATTTCCCCAGATCACAGAAATCTATGTTGAGTAATTATATGTACACATAGCTACACAGTGGTGTATTATGTACTGTTAAGTCTAATGCTCTGTACTATTGTACATGATGTTGTTGCCATGGTGATGCCATTATGTGTACAGTGCTAACAAGTTGGAAGAGATTTGAACCACATATCATAAAAACACATACCATAAACTAGCTGATTTTCTGTACTTCATGTGTCTATAAATTAAAGGTACAGTGTTGTACATTAAGCGGCTTCTAGTGGTAGACTCCTTCCCTTTGATGCCTGTATGGTTGAGGAATACTGTCGAAACATTTGCAGTATGGTGGCCTCAGTGAGAGGAGTCCCGCTCCACACATAGATATAAACAGCTTATTCTAAATATTTTATAGATGACACTTAATTTCTGCCAATAGATGTTCCAAAATTTTTCACACTGTACCTTTAAAAAGAAATAAAACCAGGTATTTAGTTTGGATAAAAGAAACAGCGGCCGATTGGACGGTGACGTCACCAGTACACAAAGTGTTTTATTAAATGTTCAAGCATCCATTTTTACCAATTTCTGAAGGATAGCATCAGAAAATAAAACTGCCAAAGGACTCTCGAAAGGCCAGCCCTGAATGAGCATTAAAGTGTACCTGGGGTGAATTTGTATTACTAGCTCTTTAAAAGGATCACATCAGCGGTTCCATCAGGCAACGTCAGTCCTTGCTTCTTATCAAGTACACACGAGTGCTGCCACACTACTATTACTACTAGGCATGCGCAGTGACATGTTCCCTTCTTCATTGGCTGTTCCAGCCCTGGTAGTGATGCGAACTTGTTATTTTGTCCTATTGGCTGGGCTGCGTGCAGCAGACACCAGTCTAAGATAACACATTATCAGCCAGCGCTGAGCTTTGTCTCTCGGTGGAGTGCAAAGCATACAGTTGCGCAAACAACGAGCACAGAAATCGCGGAAAACATAACATAACATCGGCACAGGGCCGTACTCTGAAAACGTTTCCTTTCGACCGCAATTCATAGTTCTGTTAAGACCACTTCAACCCGACCTGCTATCGGTGTGACCTTCAGGCAGAACTACTCGGCACGAAGCCGAAGCTTTTACGTCTAAAACCGGATGCTGGTCCTACGAAATTCCTTCTTAAAAAGTCAAAGGATGATAACGGACGGGAGCAGCGCCTCGCCAAAAGGGACCAGTAAAAGGTGAGAGGCTTTAGTATGCGGGGAGTTTCACCACCTAAAATGTTGCTCGCTGCTTGTTTACTTGCGCTGGACGACCCGACCCAACAAGCTCGCGCCACTTCCAGGAGTAAATGGATGTTCCACATTATTTCAGCCCCCGCTAGTAATCCACGGGATAAAATTACTCTTTAAATTTCGCTACTTGCTAACTCGTGCTGTCGGGAGGATCTTTTTAAAACAGCTACCGTATCAATAACAAAACCTGGAGAACTTTAACTATGGTTTAACATTTTTCCCAGAGATTAAAGCCTACTAGTGATTCACTGATCCCAGAGAGTGTGTGTGTGCGCACTCTTTTTTATTTGTATTTTCCAATTCGAATGCTTAAGTGATAGAGAGCTGGTAACAGCAGCCTGTAGGCTTACCTCGTCACACATGTGCGGTGTAGCGGGAAATGTTTCGGGGGTTTCTTCTCCTTAATAAGTGCTTTTCTGTCTGAAACAGTGCTTTTCTGTCGACACCGTTTCTACTGTAGGCCGTGTAGTGGGAATATTTTAAAGTTTGACCTTAAGTGATGCTGTAATCAGAAAAAGATATGATGTTCTCACCCTGAGAGAATGTTTTACTCTGACTACTCAGCTACATACAGTACGCATACAATGTTCCTATGATAAGAGGGAGACACAAAGTTTTAGTTAACGGTGTGGGTACATGATGTGAAACGAGATGTCGGATTTCTGTCTGACACCTTCTAGTTCACTAGGTGATCACACGTCTAACCAATGAAAACAGAGTACACATACCAAGCATGGAACTCATACATGTGCCGATGTGAGTGTATGACAGGCGTCTCTTTGCAAAGATAATACAATTTCTTTCTGCTTCTAAATATTGTCTCCTGATTTCTCTCCCAAGGGAAACGTACTTAATTTCTACCAGAGCAGGCAACAGTTAACCGCAGATGAAAGATAGAAGAGATTGTGATTTATTTGTTGTGTCCGTGTCTTTTTACAAGGGCAGATATTACAAATCTTAAATATTATGTATAAAGAAAACGATTTGAGCCTCTTAGGACCCCGGTGTCCTCATATGAGTATTGTGTATTACTATATTGTGTGTATGTCCTTGTAAGATCCTCATATTAAAGCAACGGGGTATTTTATCCAAACGTCTTCCTGTTTAAAGATATCGATGACGTTCGGTGTTTATCAGGTGTTAAGGAACAGAAGCCGTGTGGAGAAATAGCAATACTCACAGCATTAGGATCCGAGTCTTAGGAGGGTAAAACCTGTCCCACGGACATCCTAAAATAGGTCTAAAATGGGCTGAGAGAGAGTTTTAACTCCCCATCTTCTCACTTCCTTCTCAGAACAGCATGTACCCAAAATTTCTCCATTTTATCTGTTTATCCTGAAAAAAGAAAACATCCGCTCATCATTATTCGAAGACTCAATGCGAATATTAATGTTGCGTTAAATTCGTCAGTGTTTTTATCGCACTTCGCATAATTTATTCGCATAACGCTATATATAAAAAGGTGTTTACGCACACACACACACACACACACACACTCGACAGATACAAATATACAAACAGCTGGATGTTAATGTGGTGTACTGATGAAGCGTATCGCTGGCAAATACTGTGTGTAGGGGTGTAGTATATATGTGCACACATACAGTGGATATATAAATATATATGTGGAACTATGGCAGGAATCATTACGTTATGGATCGAGAGCGGGATTAATTAGCCAACCGAAAACGCTTCATCTCTGACATCCATGTCAGCAGCGGTACAAACCCAGAATTAGAAATATTGCATTCCAATGGCCTGTTACACAGCAAAGGTATGAAAGAGAGAGAGGGAAAGAGAGAGAGAGAGACAGAGAGAGAGAGAAAGAGAGAGAGAGACAGAGAGAGGGTGAGAGAGAGAGAGAGACAGAGAGAGAGAGAAAGAGACAGAGAGAGAAAGAGAGAAAAAGAGAGAGAGAGAGATAGAAAGAGAGGAAGAGAGAGAGCAAGAGACAGAGAGAGAGAGAGACAGAGAGAGAACAACAGAGAAAGAGAGAGAGAGACAGAGAGAGAGAGAAAGAGAGAGAGAGACAGAGAGAGAGAGTGAGAGAGAGAGAGAGAGAGAAAGAGAGAGAGAGAGACAGAGAGAGAAAGAGAGAAAAAGAGAGAGAGACAGAGAGAGATAGAAAGAGAGGAAGAGAGAGAGCAAGAGACAGAGAGAGAACAACAGAGAGAGAGAGAGGAAGAGACAGAGAGAGAGAAAGACAGAGAGAGAGTGTGAGAGAGAGTGAGACAGAGAAAGTGAGACAGAGAGTGTGAGAGAGAGAGAGAGAGAGAGAGAGAGAGAGATGATAAGATAAACAGAGCATAAGATGGATGAAACAGTAGAAAGACAGAAAGATGTAGACAGAGATTCAGAGAATAAAAACAGGAAGACAGAGAGAGAGAGAGAGAGAGAGAGAGAGAGAGAGAGAGAGAGACCTGAGATAGCGGAGCTGTATGTGAATCAAACAGGGGCACGAAGAGCTTAATTTGGATTTGAGTAGATTTGTAAGTGAAACCTGAGTCCCAGTCTTGATTTGATTTTAGAAATGTCTGGGTCGAAGGTCAAGGCCAGAGCAAGGTCACAAAGTTTTGGAGATAGAGCGCTTCAAACTTTAGAACGAGTGGCAAATATGAAACCATATACGGGCTTTCAAATAAGACAGTTACCTTTGACCATAAGTGACCTTCACATGTCAAATTCCAGCCAGCTCATAAATCCTTTAAACAAAAAAGTCATATTTAGTTGAAGTCGGATGCCAGCCTTGTTGTGTGCTAATAAAGCCACAGTGGAAACAGAAAACATTGCCCAGGTTTTATTAAAAAAACTCTTTATCTTGGACCACAGTGAGAAGGTCAGGGTGCGGCTCCAGCAGGGAGAACAGTTCCAAAACAATCACTTTTAATTACGACAACAATCTGCTTTAAAGATTCTAGAAATTGAATTAAAAGCAAAAGCAGGGTGGTACAGTGGCTCAGTGGTTGGTTATCACGGTCAGCTCACAGTCCGAAGCTTCAGGGTTTATGTTTCAGCCAAGAATCCATGTGGGTTTCCTCCTGATACTCTGGTTTCCTCCAACAGTCCACAGACAGCCACAACTGGCTGCTCTACATTACCCATAGGTGTGAATGTGAGTGTGAATTGTTGTTTGTGTCAGTGTTAGACGTGTAACAGATTAGCGAATTGTCCAGGACATGACCCCGCCTTTCACCTGAAGTCAGCTGTGATTGGCTCCGGCTTCCTCGCACCCCTAACTAATAAGCTGCATATATAATAAAAGGACAGATGAAGAGAAACGAAATTATTTTCTTCTATTGGCCAATCATTCGTTCATTCATTTGCTTAAACACTTAATCCTACGAGGGTCACAGGGAGGCTGGAGCCTATCTCAGCCAACCCTGGGCAAAGGCAGGGTACATTCTGAGCAGCTCGGTGGTCCATTGGAGGGCCAACACACAACCAATCACACTCATACTTACATATAGGGGCAATTTGGAACAGTCAATCAGCCTAATGTGCATGTTTTTGGGCCAAGGGAGGAAACCGGATTATACAGAGGAAACCCATGCAAACATGGGGAGAACATGCAAACTCCACACAGAAACGACCAGGACTCGAACCCAGGACCTTCTGTCCTGTTTTCGCCATGAAATTAGTAGACATGTTTAGAAATATCCTGATTGGTCATACATATATATGTGTGTGTTCTATAATATCCATATTAGGAGGAATTCTAGATCATGTTTCTTTATTAAAGATAGCGTGCAGTGTGCCGAGTGCATTATTAAAGTCTAGGGCTATGGTGGAGGTATTGCTTGTGCGAAATTTCCTGCTCCAGGAGCTGTGTTGAAAAATAAAGACAGGAGAAAGACTCGTGTGTCCGAAGTGTAGCTGCAAGATGAATCAGATGTTGCCTCGGAGTGCAGCTTGACCCCTGAGTTCTTCTACAGCAATCATCAGAGTGCTGTAAGGTGTGGAAGGTAAACAAGACATTGCTGGCCAAGTAATTCCTCACACACACACACACACACACACACACACACACGCACACGCAGAGTCTGCGGCTAGGTGCGAGAGCTAATGTGGGCAGACAGGACACAGTGACACTCTCACGGCGGCGGCATTCCAGGAGAACGCATTAGAAGGGCTGCCTGAGGGAATCCGTCAGTTCATGGGTTCTTACAGCAGGAAGAGAGACGAGTATTTAAAGCTCAAGTCGAAAGCGTTCCAGTGTGTCGGCGGGCCTTTACCGGAATTAATTTCCAAATCTCGGATAATCGTATTAAGTCTCGCATCGTGAGTGGGGGGGGATAGTACATGCTGTTAGAAAAGACGCCGCAAGACGATGAGAGGAAATGCAATATCATCTCCAACTTCATCAGGACAGGATCCGCTCATGTCTAAAAATGGATCGCTCTCAGACGGCTTACTGAGCGCTGTCATTTAATCAGGTGGAGATTGCGTCGGTGAGACAGCCAGACAGACAGAGAGACATGTCAAGAGTCACTCATCACTGCAGCGCCGGAGCTGACAGAAGATCGACACCGATGTGAAGCATGCCAAGCTTCAGTCAATCAGAGCATTCTAACGTAGCAGCGTTCCTTTCGACAACCCGACCCCTCATTTCCTGTTGTGTATCGCTCCATTCATGCACCTTTCTCCATATACACACACAACATTTATCATCGTAATTACAGTAGGGCGGCATGGTGGTGTAGTGGTTAGCACATCCGCCTCACAGAAGGAAGGTCCTGGGTTTGAATTCTGGGCTCGAGCGTTTGTTTGTTTGTGTGTTTGTTTGTTTTTTTGGGGGGGCTTCCTCTGCATACTCTGGTTTCCTCCCACAATCCAAAAATATGGATTAAGCGCTTTAGCAAATGATGACGATAATGACATTTATAGTAACCCCTCATATTGAGATCATGTTTAGCCTTTGGTTTGTATGACTGTTTATTAGTGGGATTATGGGAAAGAAAAATTGAAATCATGCGGATTTTCATGACAGTTGTACCAGAGGCGGGGCTTTAGACGTGAAAGACTCCATTAGATTTTGGAGATGATGCCGATCAAATTCTGGATTTAAAAAAAAATAAAAATAAAAAAAAAATTCTGGATCCAGGAATTATTTTGACATTTTGGCTCGAGCGTGGTAGAGGTTTGCACTCTCCGGGTGTACTTATTCATGTTTAGCTTTTTTTTGTGTGCTTGAATTCTTGATTCCGATTGGTCAGAAGGTATTTTCTATAACAGCAGCTCTGACAGAGGCGCAGCTACAAATCAATCACAGTCACAGGGTTACCATACCAGTGCACTTGTCACGTATACGTAATTTCTTATGATATGTTTTTATACAATCTACACCTTCGCAGAGAAATGTACGCTCCATGTAACCTGATTCCCTATCGTTTTTATAGTAACTGCAGTGTAGTTAGCATGTGGAACAGAGATAGATACAGATATAAAGCAATACTTGGCATTTGGAGTTTAACAAAGTTAAAGTTTTTGTATCTGTCCATAACAATATATTGGGGTTAAAATTTAAAAAACTGATTAAAATGAACTGGATCTGTGACCGGGGGTCCGTGGGAGCTAATTGGCCGAGATCTCATGGGAGGGAGGCCTGTCACTCTCAGCGGTCACCAGCCAATCTATGTGCGTCTGTGAGCTCATTCGTACAAAAGGGGGCGGATAGCGCTTTCTCTCCGATTGTTATTATCTGAATAGATAATAATAAAAAAAAGAATGATAAAAAATAAAATAAAATAATTATAAAAAATAAGAAATCTCTCTCTCTCTCTTTCTGTCTCTCTCTGTCTCTCTCTCTGTGTGTCTGTCTCAGTCTCTCCATCTGCCTCTCTGTTTCTCTCTCACTGTCACTCTCTCCGTCTCTCTCTATCTTTCTGTCTCTCTCTCTCTCTCTTTGTCCCCATCTCTCTCTGTCTCTCTTTCTGTTTCTCTCTCTCTGTGTGTCTCTCTCTGTATCTCTCTCTCTCTCGCTGTGTGTCTGTGTCTCTGTCTCTCTCTCTATCTCTCTCTTTCTCTCTCTCTGTGTGTGTCTCTCACTCTGTATCTGTCTCTTTCTCTCTCTCTCTCTCTGTGTGTCTGTCTCTGTCTCTCTCAATATCTCTCTGTCTCTCTCTTTTTCTCTCTCTGTCTCTCTCTCCTTCTCTCTCTCACTCCCTCTCTTGCTCCCTCTCTCTCCTTCTCTCTCTCTCTCTCTCTCTGAGAAATTGTTGGATTGATTCAGTAGCAGTGATAGCTTTTTGAACTTCATATTGAACAAACATACAAATGCATACGTTTCAAAACGGGCATACGACAGAAAATTGTATCACCCTACCACCGGACCACCACTGCCCCGCCGAGTGCGCAATAAATTTTAAAACCGGAACTTTTCGCGCCAAACCGGTTCTTTCATTGCCCTCACATGGCAGCTATTGTAACTACCTCATGTACACCTGCGCATGCGTACTTGCCCATCAGAAGTGTTGCCTCGGACACTCGGCCGCTGTTTCGAATCCAGCGATCTACACGGTGCTCATGTGTGTACAAACTTCTGCCATGAAAGACTATCAGAACTGATACTATTGACATGTGTGGCAGAACTGGTCAATACCGTTTTTGTTTTCATTTTTGAAAGTCGAGACTTCAGATGTGATTCTACATGCAGACATTCTTCACTCTGAGCTGATGGCAGCAGCGTCAAAATCTACCTGGGGGTCCAGTCACTTTTAATCCCACCCCCAGAGGCGAGGTGAAAGAGGAGGCGTATGAGAGCATTTTTAGGGCAACCTCCTTTTTGAATGGTATGGGAAACGTTGTGACAGTATCACTAGTCTGTTTAAAGGAGGAGTTTTAACAGAACATACCGAGTATGAAGAGCACTACATGTACCCCATCAGTTCAGGACAGACTCCTGTATTCAAATTATTTCATCCTTAAACCAAAGCACTGGTTAAGGCTTCTTTAAGAATACAAGAAAGGGCAATTTTTTTTACCCGTTCTCGTATTCTTGTTCTGTTGTGTTGTTAAAGAAAAAATAAAATACCTGTTGATGAATGATTTT